>JAUYWV010158700.1:0-18427 GCA_032274565.1 Nematoplana nigrocapitula
TCTCCCCCACCACCAAAGAAGACCAACCGAGCTCAGAAAGCTCGCGGCCTTGGAGACCATCGAGGAACTCCCCCCTGCCGACGTCCACATATGGACGAATGGCTCGGCCACAAGGGGCATCTCCCCGGGCATAGTAACCTTCATCAGAGGAACCTGTACCGCCACCTCCAGTGCGCCGGCAGGCCGTGTCACCTCCTCCTGCCTGACTGAGGCGACTGCCTGCCGCATTGGCCTGGAGTCAGCACTGGACCTCCCTGACCTAAATCTCCTGTCAGGAATCCGGCTGCTGACTGATTCTCAGTCGCTGCTTAGCGAAGGGGGCCTCTCCACAGACCGTCCCAACCTGCCGGAGTCCCTGCTGACTCTGGCGGGTCCTCGGGGCAAAAAGGGCGACCTCCAGTGGGTTCCAGGCCACTGTTTCCTGTACGAGAACGAGGCGGCCGCCCGCGAAGGCGCCTCCCTCCCCCAAGTAGCGGAGATCGACCTCCTCTCAGCCCGCGCCGCACAAGAGGCCCCCTCCCAGATATACTCTGCGGACCCCACTGTGCCACCCACCGCGCTTGCACCTCCTTTGCCGTCCCTTCATCCTCTCACGCCGACACAGTAGCCCTCGCGCAGCTCTGCACGGGCCACTCCCCCTTGCTCGCCTCGTACCTCCACCACATTGGGAGATCTGACTCCCCCACCTGCCCCTTCTGCAGGGAGGCCCCCCAAGACCAGATTCACCTTCTTCTTTTTTGCCCTGTTCACACCCAAGCCCGCCACCTTTTTCTCGGAGACAATCCCACCCTCGAGGTCCTCTCGGACGGACCGCGCGTGCTTCCCTACCTGAGGGAGATTGGGGTGCTGACGCGCCCCTCCCCCCGACCAGGAATAAGAGGAAGAAGAAGGTAGACCTGTCAGCTACTTTATTTCATCCAGTCATCTTTTCCTTGATCGGCCGTGTCTCCGTTTGCTTTGCGGATCCATAGCATGATGGATTTCTCTAGGTCATTTCCTCGCATAACATGTACGAAGTAGGCTAGCTTCTTTCTGTTTGATTATCATGGATGTCAGGAATAGTATTATACCGATATCCTCGAGATTAGAGATATTTCTTCTGCGGTGTGCCTACACTTAGTAATTGAGTTATACTTGTAACTACAACTTTTGCTTTTTATTTCTTTTTTATTCCCGGTAGGGCGACTTTTTAAAAAAATGAGACATTCGTCTGATGTTTATAGCCGACGATCACAGTTACAAAGGAGCTATGCTGTTTACAGATGTTCCTAAAAGCACGAAAGATAAAACAATCAGTGGTGCCACTCGATATTATGGGAATTATATCAGAAAAATGGCCGACTTATAGGCAAATTACTAAAAACAAAAATGCGAATTTTCAATAATAACGTAATACAGGGTCCGGCAGATGGAAACGATATCTTCATAGAGCTAATGTCTTACCGTGTATAATTGTATTTTTTCTTCTACTAGGTACCCATCATGATTTGGACCAGAGTACGTGCGCGATTGTTGTTGAAAAAAGGGTTACCTAATAGTTATAAGGTATGCGAAGATCGACTAAGAACGATTAACGAATTGTGGGCTGCTATACGACATACGTCAAGCAACTGCAGGAATACCGCCGAATATTATACTCACCGGGTGATGGAAAATGCTAAAAATCGAATAGAAACGTGTATCGGGAATAGAGGCAATTATTTGGAAGATATCGTTTGCAAACCCGAATAAAAACAAACTGTACTGCCTCATTTAAAACATGAATATTTCTTAATAACATTTACCTTGGCCTTTTTATTACCCCGTAAAATGTGGGCGGTTTTTCTCCTGGACAAGACATATTGATTAAAAAGCAAGGCACAATAAATAGGCATTGTAAGATAGTATCGGGTTTAGTTCTTCTATCGATTTTACAATTTATAAAAATTATACATTTTTAACACGAGGGACACCATAATAAATGTTACTAAATTTTAAAGGGTGCAATCTGTAACTTATAAGACGCCAGTTGTAACTTGACACAGATTTTTGACAGTTAATTTACATAAGGTTGGAAGCACCAAAATCGTAATCTTAACCGCATTTAACCCATTACAATTTCGAACATTACATCATCTAAAAAAGGCAAATAGTAAAACGCTGGCAATAAATAACCCAAGTACAGGAAAAACCGTAGGGGTGGCAGCACTGAACTAAATATTCTTCTTCTTCTTCTGTTCACACCACGTCTTGCCCCGGGGCTCCGGGGATATTGACGGGATCGAGTGGGGGCTCCACCCGACCCACCCTCCGCAAGTACTTGACATCTCCTCGAGCTTCTCTTTGCCGACATCTGTCCCGTTTCCCTTCTATCATGCCTTCTAGAACCAAAGCAGGTAGCTGCCCTCAGGATCCTCTCATAATGTGTCCTGTAAATTTAAATTTTTCTTTTGAACAGATTTTCAACTAATTATTTCTTATTTCCAATTATTTTCAATACTTCTTCATTGGTCACCTTTTCAGTCATTGCAGCTTATCTTCAAAAGTATTCAGTGACACCACATTTCAAATACATGTAGTCTTTCTATGATCCTTTTGTTAGATGTCCATTCTAAACTAATATAACCTATCACTGATAATATGGAAGATTTAGTCATATTTTCTACAAGTTAAGGTTGATGTTACTTCTCGAGAATTCTTCAAATTTCCAAAAGTCACTTTTTGTCTTTTTAGAATCGTCTTCTTACTTCTTCTTCGTGGCATTTAATTACCATTCCAAGGTATTTATATTCAGTCACTTATTCAAGTTATTTACCATCAACTTTGATTTCACATTTTCTCTTTTCTTTTTTGTATATTAACATTATTTTTGCATTTTAGCAGTCACGCTCATTCCAAAATTCCTACATTTTTCATTAAGTGCATTAACCGTTTGCTGTAATCCTTTATACTATCTGCTATTTATACCGTATCGTCTGCAAATCTGATGTTGTCAATATTTTGACAATTGATTTTTATCCCAAGCATTCGACATTTGTCGCTATTGCTATGTTTTTATTACAAATTGATGAATCACTTCCCAAAAAATCAACTGAATAATCCGAGCACTCACTTCTTTGTTGATTGATCTGCTATGACCAATACTAGTCGAATGTTTGTTATATAACAATGCTAACTATTACATCTAAGCCAAGTGACAGTGAATGTAGTCCGTGGAGAGGGGTTGTCAATTTAGTCATCGGGAACGTGTAAGTCTTTATTATCTCTTTCCTGCATGTCTGCTTTGAGGCGTAACCCAAGGAAAAAATACAGTGTTCCACATTTAATTAGAAATTTGTAATTGCTCCGCTTTTAGATGACATTACAGACTATTTATATTTCGTCCCTATATCTATGGTGAGATATCAAAGCCCGAAGTTCTCTCTGCTGTTCTGTCATTCGGCGCTACGAGGACATTCCCTTAGGGTGCAGTCGCCTCAGCAACGCGCTCGGGAAATGGCGTTTGTGAATTTTACCGCTTTTTTAGTCGCTTTGATTGGCTGCACAGCGATAGATCTCTGAGCCGTCAGCTGCCATTTATTTAGTGAAAGAGTTTTAGGGTTAGTTCTTCCCTCGGACGAGGTGCCAAGTGTATTCCACATAATTACGAGAGAGATATACAGGGAGAGGAATTCCTCGAGGAAAATTCAGTCAGAAAGTGACCTACACTACGTATACACAGAAGCAGAACGTAGTTGTTGTAGAGTGTTACCTGTCGTCGTCATAGGATGTGCTAGTGATACTTTATCGATTGGAAATGCAATAAAAAACTTATCGCCACTCTGTACCACTCTACTGAAGGAGCAACGAAATGAGGCCTTCCGTTGTTTTACCTTCGCTCTGATATGTCCTTTGTACCTATCTTCCTTATTGTTATTATCTAACAGACAGACAAATTTCAATTGGTCGGCTGTCAGATTTCTTTTGTCTGCCGTATCAACCACTCAAAGTGTGTCCTAACTAGGATTGTCCCTTCCTCTCTCTTTCTCTCTGTTATAATAGCCCAACCCAGCGCCAAATGAATGCATTTCAATTTATAAACCAGCGCATCACATCGCCAACCAGTTTCGGCGCCAGCAACCCCATGTCTTGCGCAATTTCGTTGGAGAACATGCACGCCTCTTTCACGGACATAGATGATGAATTTGGCGATATGGAGGAGACCGATATCGAACCGGCGTTGGAGGAGGGGGGATTAGAGGAGGAGGACAAGGCGCGACTGGAACAACAGAAGCAGCAGCGGGAGGAAGAAGAGGATTCGATCTCCAACGAGGCTGCCTCCCTTCTGCTCAGATCACCACGGCAACTCCAGTCCTCTCAGGCCGCCGCCACAAGACACGCCCCGCTTGTCGTGTTCAATCCACGTCACGGACGCCGGATTTCGCCTCCCCACAGCCGGGTAAGAGTCAATATTTATCCGTTTCCCCTCCCACGAGAATTAGTAGCTAGTACAATTTTCCAGAGGTGGAGGCACCCGGGCGTGATCAATAGACCGACTTTGATTGGGGGGGGGGAGTAAACAAATATTAATTTGTACACTACACTTACACATCACACACACACATGTTATTGACACAGTCGATGATAATGCTAAAGTTCCAAAACTCTCAAAATCGAGTCATTGTTTTTATGAAAAAATAGACTGATTAGTACTAACCAATGATTTGTTAACTATGATTTAATGGAAGTAACAATAGTAATCGACCGGCATCTGATGACCCGTTCCATGATCGATGACTCTCCATCGTTCAATGTTTTGAGCCATTTTCTGCATAGCTGCGCGCTGATAATAGTCACTCCCGTGAGTTCTTCGTATGTTATCGTATCACTCTGTCTTGGGGCGACCAGGACCGTTCTTTTCCTCAAAGTAGGAAGGTTGTGCCTTGTATATCCTCGGGTCGAAAGACTCTCCGGGTTTCCCACTTCGTCTAAGATGCTTTCATTAGTTTGATACACCTAGAAATTTGTCCTCCAGCACCATAGCTCTTTCAGTTTTTCCTTTCCTCAATGTCCATGCGCCGTTCCATATAAAACTGTGGAGAAGATCAAGGAGCTTGATAACTGTGATCCTTGTTTGCTTTATAATTCCGTTGTCAAAATTTTAGCAAGACGTCTTACTTACTACTTACTGCTGTGCCGTCCTCCGATGAGGTTTGGCGACAGACAGTGCCCAGTTCCACAACAGCTTTCTCCATCTTGCTCGATTTTGTGCCAAATTCTTACACTCATGGTACGACTGCCCATTCCATTCTTTGATGTTGTCAAGCCGTCAAGCAAGACGTCAAATCTCTTTAAATATTGCACGAGCCTGTATTTTACTTAAAAAGCATTTCTATGGAATTTAAAGTGATTCCTCACTGTGACGCCATACTAAACCTGTCCGCTAGTTTCCACGAAATCTATCTACAAGTATTGCTTTCGCTGTATCATTCTTAAATCTGACCAATCTTAATTAATTACATGGTGTTTCACTTCGCGTTTACGCAGCGAAGAAGCGCGTGATATTATACACAGCAGCAAATTTATTGAAAATGTTAACGAGTAAAGTAAGGAATAAATGTTCTATCGCAAATGTTCTATACCTGGTTTTTAATTAAGACCAGCTTTACACATTTTGCCCACTCTCACTATATCATAATGTGTATTTGTATGACCTTGGTGAACACACACAACAGAGTGTGTGTGGACTGATGGAAATGACTGGGCGCTACCACTATTACAAACGCAATGGGATGAAATGTTACCGCATGCGCAGGCGATCGGAATGCCATGAGATTCATAAGGTGTCAATGCACTAAGTGTTTAGCCAGGAATTATGGATCAACACGCTACTAAAGTGCCGATTTTGTTTAGTGGGAAAATGAAAACTAGAAAAGAAACAAAAACAACGATAATAACTGTCTAGCAATTTAGCTATATCCGCACTCCATACATATTTGAGACTCCAATTTTTAACTTTTGCCCATGCATAAATCGTTTACGAATTACAATAACCACGTAGAAATGAAATCTCTTTAAGAATGTGTGGTCAGAATAAGTATAAACAAATCTGTTTTGGAAAATAAATCTTCGATATTTTTACACTGTTTATATATACAACAAACAAAATGTCTCCTTGAAGTATGGATCCTTTGCATGATAGTTGTTTTCTATCGTATATACTACAGTTTATGTTAGTTAGACTGAATTTGCATATAAAATCCTTCAGATTATTTCTACACCAATTCCAAAAACAATTGCGAACATGAAATCAAATCCACATATCTGAATTCAACTGCATTATTTATATCCTTAATGACATTCTAAAATTGCTGTATAGCAATAAGAATCTCAATTCATGCAGTAATCATCGGATGAAAGAACTACAGTATTCTCATCGTTCCTCAAATTAATTTCAACACAGCGCGGGATCAATAAATCCGGTGACCAAATGCGGTGAATATACCTCACAGAGCTCAATATAAATGAAACTGTCTTAATTCAGATGTTTCTTCTTCCGTGTGGCATTTGTGCAAAAGATAATTATGTTTTTTTAGTTTTACCGTTGTGCTAAAATTGCCGCTCGCACATTCGTTCTGAAACATTTACCATTTTCAATTGAAATCCCATTCTTTTAATACAATTAAAAATCAATAGTTTCTGTTGAGTATGATAAACTAAATTTACTCCACCAGCCCCCACAGAAACCGCCCCCCCCTCAATTTATGACCATTTATAATATTTAAACAGAAGATTTTGGGTTCCATACCCGTCCGCCTTGATTTCATTATTTATTTTGATTTGGACAACAATTTTCCATCATTTTCAATAGATAATATATATTATAGAAATAAATGCGGGAAAATTTATATTTTTTATAATTAGTATATGGAGATCATAGAGATCGGATACTCGCTGGTTATATATAGACTGTCCATTGGCTCGCGCTATTTATTTGGCGTGTAGGCACACATAAGAGAGGCGAGTTGTGAGGATAAGGAATTATTGATTAATTAATTATTAGAAAATGTCAAATGTTGTACATTAGCCTGATATTTCCTTTAGTTCTCGTATTCCTTAACATGAATATGTATCTCTACCCCAGTTTACTCAAAAAGTATTTAAAAAAATTATTGCACTTCATGTACTGATGTAGTAAAAATTAATTTATTTAATTTAATGTTTAAATATTATACTATAAACTATTATTAATATTGTATTAATTTAATACAAGTTATTCAAGCATGCGTATATAATTATTAATAACGTCGGTTAGGGTTGGCGTGTACACATCCAACTGCATCAAATCTAACCAATGGTGGTCGCATATATAGCCTCTCTAGATATAAGGATGCAGAAAAACAAATCCGATCTCTAAGATTGAGATGCGTCGCCTTTGATTGTTTTGTGTACATTTTACGCTGCCATTTTGAGATAAAGTTTGCATTTTATGTTCGATAATGTTACACTACTCATAGTAGTATAGCATGTAGTAGTGCTGTAAAATTAATTAATGACCGGATTCCTTAAGGTTGAAAAAATATTATTTTTGAAGTCAGTTAGACATTGGTTTATTTGCAGCTTGGTAAGAGGAAGGAGGGGACGAGGACGCGTCATTGGACTTACCGGTCTTGGATTTTTTAGATAATACATGGTACTGAAGTTCGTGTACAAATGATCATTTTCTTGAGTAATGGAGATGATAAACCCTGGATGAGATAGACAAGGAAATAAGATATTATATATTATTATAAGAGATCAATTTTAACAGAGACGAGTACTAATCCTTTCCTGTTATCTCCCCTATAGAAGGAGTTTTCTCTGGTATTTGTTAACAAAATACGAAGACCAGATTCCCAGTACACGTTATTAGATATAGAAGGCTTGTGAGGTCTGGCGCGCTGTTTTCCTTTGAATAATTGGATTCCACGGTTGAACTCTGAGAAACCATGGTTAGTTAGCGTTGATGCGTGCACTCTCTCCCTTACACTCTCTCTCACACGCACCCACACACGCACACACACATACACTAACTCGAAATCATTCTTCATGCCGATGGCGCAGTTTTGAGAGGAAGCCACGATGCATTAATAGGGACAATGTCCGATACCTTTTGGCAATATACGATGTAAATCAATTAATGATTCGGACATTTTGCTAAGAGGAATGTGAGATGGGAAGTATTTGATAAAAAGTTATCCTAATCCTTTCTTCATTTTTTACTAAATCATCCGTGCCGTACGCGGATATAGAATACTATTTCCCACCGATATAATACATATGTATTATTGGAATTTTGACATAATCTTACGAAATACTTTAAATTGAGCGTGTCATCAGAAATTTTGTCATAACCTTTAGCTTTTCTTACAGGCAGGCAATACCCTACCGACAGCAGTGTAGTTTGGTAAAACAAACAGGTTGGTTCTATAAAGATCTCCCATCTTTAATTATACCTGAATAAATGCCACACCCGTATTGAAACCCACAAATGGAAAATCAACTTATAGTCAGGCCTTCCGGGAAGAAATATCGATTTTTAATCCAGCTTCTGATTAATTCACTACCACGTTCACACACCGTCTATCTCCTCCTTCGCACCGTAAAAGTGGTGACCTATTCCACACCAGCTGTACTGCAGGTTAAAGATGAGATTATCGCTTAAATAACATTTGAAAAAACGGAGCTTCATATTCTATACCTTCAAGGAATCTCTATTAAAAGTCTACCATTAGCAATGGTTATGACTAAAATAATCAAATTTGATGTAAAAAAGTGTAAAATCGTCAAATCAAACCAAAACATTGCATGTTTTATTTCTTTTAAAAGAAAGATAGAAAGTAAAGTCAAAAGTAGACATCAAGCATTTAAAAATATGAATCACTCAGCCATGTTAGATACTTCAAATTTTTCAAAGATTTTATATCAGATTTGGTTATCTTGGAAAGTGATTTCATACAAACTGCTTTAGCGTCTCATCATCAAATATGTTTGAGTATAATAACTTTCAGCATATCTCACAGACAGATGACCTCCCTTCTGACACTAGAGTAGTTTTGGCAAAATCTAGTTGGTTCCAAGATCTCACATATTTTATTATATATGAATAAATGGCACACCTGTCTAAGAGCGATAACTGTATTTAAAAAGCACAATGCCTGTGTTCTTCAAATTAGGTAAATAAATGATTATTATTGTGCACTTTAATGTTGTACTGAATTTCAAAACGTATAGTGTTTCCCTGTTAGAACTGCTTATACTAGTCATAGCGCTGACTTAAAAATTCAATAGACAATTTGATCACCAAATCACCGCTTGTTGCTAAACTGAATAGAATGGCAAGTGCAGCGGGTGCAGTTCGTTTTACACCTCAGTGTACCACCTTTCCACCTGCAACAGTTTTTTTTAAAGAAGATTTACAACTGTAGAAACCACCAACCTTTAATTACACCAAAAGTAATCCCTTGTTAAATGTATTTTTATAATTTACTCATTCGTGCTTATCGTATTTCTAGTAAAATATGAGATAAATTGCTCTTTAAAAAAATTTATAAAATTTAGTTCATATTTCGAAATTGTGACGATAAAACAAAGAAACTATCACGTATATATTGATGATAAGTTCGTTAGGGTAGTGTACAGAATGTTCTTTACGTTATAAAATTAATTGTTTCGTTATAAATAGGTTTATATATATCTGTTAGGAAAAATAAAAAAAGATAAAATTTTAGTTACGTCCGTTTTTTCCATTATTTATCAGTATAAGTGTACTTGATGTTCCGAAGTATTTCGTGAAATATCTGCTATAAGAATAGCATAATAATATATATTTCGAAATGTATTTAATAGCTTCAACCATGCGTTTATAGACCACTCAGATAATAATATAATAATAATAATAATAATACATTTATTTGAAAAATAAACAAAAAACCATCCGACAACCATCCTTGGTGAGTAGGGCACAAACAAATGGCTATGTGAGAGATGGTAATCACTGAACACATAACACAGTCACGGCCGTTATCATAAATAACAATAATTTGATTACATATATTTAATCAATAATGGCGAAACTGTTCTATACAAGTTGATTTCAGCGAGAATTTCACAACTGCATAGCATGCAAGACGAAATAGAATTGTCTGCCCACTGGAACCCGTTCTTAGGGTGTATACCAATGTTAATTCATTCGCCATCGTCAATGATGGCATGTCACACGATGAAGAACCTGTCTATGCTTTCATGAAGCATATTATCAGAAAAAAATGAACAATGGTCATATATATCCGCTGGTTGTACGTTAAATATTTTTAGCGATGGATGTGCTGCCCAGTTCAAACAGAAATTCAATTTTAGGTACATTGAAAACTCAACAAAAACTTTGAAATCAAAATCATCTGGCACTTTTTTGCCTCTTGCCATGACAAGTGTGCCGTCGATGGTTTCGGAGGATCTTTGAAACGCATTACTGCGGAACAGTCACGCCTCGGGCATTTAATCAACAACTCAATCACCTTTATCAATCGACAAAAGCAAGTACAAAAACAATCTGCTTTTGACGTCTATTGAACTGATTCATGGTCGCTCGCCAAGAAGAGGTCACCCCTTTGTATTCAATCTTGAAAACTGTCAAAGGCACTCAGAAGCTCCATTGCATCTGGGTCGGTGCTGAAACAGGTGTGGTGCACTTCAAAGTCTACAGCAGAAGCTGTAACAGCCGCGATGGTGTAGTGGTTACACGCTTGCCATGAACACCGAGGTTGACAGGTTTGAATCTCGACTATAGGTCAACCTTTCATGATTAAATTTAGCGGCTGTCCAAAACCTCGGTGCTATGGACAGCACCCGCCATGGTGTACCGTCTTAAGTCCGTCAGGACGAACGAAAGCTGGCTGACTCACGGCGTCTCCTCTTGTGGCCACTGCTGCCATCTGCGGTGGATTCTGGTGTCCACCTCTGTATAACTACTATCATAGTAGTATGACATGTTAAACACACAGGTCTGCCGTGGAGAGTTTGGTGGGCATGGTTGGGGGGAATCGATGTCGCCTCCCAAGCAAGAGGGATGTCGAAAATATTGCAGAAAAAGAAAAAAAACAGCAGCTGCGAGTAGGACAACAAATGTAAAACCTTTACTATATAAAATACATTAATTTTTAGATATGTACTGTATATACAAGACTGTTCATTGTCACGTTCGTCACCTAGGAAATAGCCAACTTTTTATTGTGATGTCCCATTATGCATCCTTGCAGTTTTTAAAATAATTCAGATTGTTTCTAAAATAAAATTAAAAATATTTTTTGGATAAAATACAAAATTGTATACTGTATGTCAAATTTGAAAAGTGTTTCTCGTCACGTCATTTCAGTAAATATAAAATACATTTGATAAGTTCAATATAGTTAAAATTAATCAATTATAAAAAATCCGAATGTTTCCTTTTAATAAATGCAAAATAAGCAAATCAAGTTCGTATAAAAGAGTATATTTGGGGGGGGGTTGAACTTAAATTTCATTGTTTTTTCTTATTACTCTAGCCCTATATTCATATACGGTTATAGTTCATAGTTCCAAAGGGACTTGATCAATAGGTTTTCATATTTGAATATATTTTTTATGAAATTCTTATATATTACATAAAGCCTTAAAATGATAGTAGGAATAATTTGAATGTATTGGATTTATGCAGATTTTACAACAATAATTTTATTTGCAACAGCACAATTTTACATTTTCCAACTGCACATTTTGCAAAGGGCTGCACACTAAAAACCAGACTGCGGCAAGTACATTGTTTGCGACAAACAATAAAATAGGGTTACATGTTGCCAATATTTATAATTTCCATTGCCATCTCTTCATCGAGAAGCAGGGACTGACCTTCATTGGTATAGTCATATGTATATAGTTTTATTATTTCCCTTGTTGCAGTATTTTTAATTAAATTATTGTCCCACCGGATACGTGTTTTATGCTTGTCAGTGTTTTTGCGATGTAGTAAATCAGAAAAAATCCATACTTCCAACTTTTAGAAATCATTTGCCACGAACTGTAAGGTAATTAGGAAATAATAAAATTAAGATATTGGGGGAACTTGGAACGGAAAATGATTCCAAGTGAGAACGACTGATTGCGAGTCATATTAGGTTTGTAGAATGATGGCGAATTGAATAGTGAATAGAATCGATATAATTAGTAAGCGAATAAAATTCACTGCATAGAACATGTAATACAAACCATTTATTTTTCATTGGACATTTGCGCATTAGGATTAGCGGTACATAATTTACAGTACTGTGCAAATTAGTTCATCACCCGAACCTTTTACATTACTTTAGTTGCTCAAAGAATCATATTAAAAAGTGACAGTTAATGAATGTTGCATTACCATATAAAATTGTATTTGAAGTCTTGATCAACATACGGAAAGACGATGTAATTGTTCAGTAGACTGTGGAGCCTCCCCTGACATTTCTGCAATTCTGCACCTGGTTCACCATAGACAGGTAACCTGCAATCTCTTCATTAGTCTTCCAGATGTGCAGAGTGCGCTCGATCAAGTGCTGATGGGGAGTGGGGGACCTGCATAGACCTCAGATTTTCATTGACATTGAGGTCCATGCTCTACGGTGGCCAATCGATCACCGGGATACCTTGTTGGTTGAGGAAGTTCCGGATGAGAAATGCCTTGCGGGCTGGGGCATTGTCGTGCTGAAAATACCACTCTGCAGACTGAAACTATTGACGTTGCGGCATAATATGTATCGATGGGCATTCATGGTGCCTTCCTCTTCTGATCCTGTGCTGGTGATGAAGCCGGTAGATGATGCTATTGACTGTAGCGGGTGGCAGGTTAACCATCCAAGCGATTTCAGATTTCGTAAGCACATTTTGATGATGAGTGATTATTTATCAGTTGGCAAATTTTGATATTGACATCCATGGCGTGTCACAGCGATGGAAACTAACGTGAACACAGAGCAGAAATATCTCTGCTCTATCATTCACCTTGTTACCGCTGAGGCGTGGTCTGTTTGTTTCTTCTTTGAAACATTCAACTCATTAATATATACAGTATAGAGACTTCGTCAATGCAATATTGTTTTCCCAACAATATGGAGACATATACAAGCTGTATTTTTTCTTTTTCTCACTTTCACACGAAAATGTTTTATTCGTAGTTTTCATTTAAGAAAATTCTTAAATGTCATACTGACATACAGTACATGTGACATTCCATTTTATGCGAATATGGATTAAATGATTCGTTTCAAGCATATAGCAAACTATGTGAAACTAAATCTCCTTATTGACACACTCTAGTGCTGTATTGGTTTTTTATATTTTTTAATTTGATCAACACAAAATTTGGTGAACAGGAAAACATCAGTCATTCAACAAAGATATCATCATTATTCGCTCTAAGCATTTCGGGGAAGCAGGCGATGGATTCGATTCTGCAACCCACTCTTAGACAGATCACTGATATACTGGCGATACTCTAAGTTGATCGCCCCCCCCCCACACTCCTCGACGCCTCTGCTTGATACACGAAAACAGGAATAAGTCACAAGATCACAAATGGGGAGAGTATGATGAAAGCATTCCCAGGTCAAGTATACACCTCGCGTGATTTCGCAGGATATCCAGATAGAACTGGGCACTGTTTGTGATGCTAAAGAGAGGAGAGATTTGGTGATGTGGATGCCATTAACCCAACACATATCGACAGTGTCACGCAGGGATCTGTCCAAATTGGGTTACAAGATAAAATTCATGGCCGATGGTTCCTTGCTAGGAAAAATGTTTAGGAAAAAGTGTTTTTCATTTGTTTGTTTCACAAATTGAAATGTTGGTCAACGCAGAAGCTAAACTATATTTATGGACTACTACACTTTATTTTGGTGATATCTCCCGTACATAGCCTCCCTGATTTCTAGTTTTAAATCTGTACATTCATGCAGCATGGAACATCTAAAAAAAGAATTGCAATTAGGGCTAAATGTGTGTTTGAGAGAACATGACGTTCTATTTTTAGTTCCCTCTGCGAGATATTCCGCGATTAATTGGGTAAGACAAAAACTGATATATGACACCACTGATATAACCGAGCACGGTAGTATGCATATAATAAAAATATGTACTATATTTAACAAGGCAAAATGGTTTAATGAACAAAGACTTTAGCCGTAATAAAGGATCTTTTTACTAATTGAATAAATAGAAAAATTTGTACTACAGTATATATGAAGATTTTTTTGGGAGAATTTGTCGCAATAGGTTCTCTCAAGTATTTGTTAAATATTGGAGATTTTGTTGTGACGTTTGTCAATCTTGATAGAATTTCTGAAAATGTCTCGTGTTTGTACTTTGCTGGTTGGTGGCTTTATATTGTAGACTATTGCCTGAGTTTCATTTAAACATTTGTCGATTGTTTGTCTAAAATGTTTGCATTATCAAATATTCAAATATTCATCATTGCTTAGAAATTTAGCATTTTGGATCGCTCTGAAATTCTCACACAAACACTTACATTGCATATTTTGATTAATTATAGGTTAAAGAAGGAAGAATAGGTTAATAATAATTTCAAAATGAATTGATTTGCCATAAAATATATAGATTTAAACAACTAAACGAAAACTTCACCGGAAAATATTTAGAGAATATAAAACATAGCGATGGTCGCCTTAACTGCTACATGTAACTCAAAATCGGAATTACAACTCTGGGTTGGTTCATCGTCAAGATGCCCTCGATTTCTTAATCACTACTCAATGTCGGTCAGCCTCTTCCTCTCTTTCCATCAAAATCGTGTCTTTTTATGTGGTCAAAACGTAACACTCACCTATTAAAGGATTGATTCGTTAATTCTGCGTGCGATCCATGGAATGTACAGACCTTCATATACCGTCACGCTTACGTATTCCCGACCCGCGTTTTCACGACGGACACTTGTGCGCAATACGAAGGTGGAGGAGCTGAAGGGCCGGCTGGTGAGGGTGGGCCGACAGGGAGGCAAAGGCCGCACGAGAGGAGGACCAGGAGGGCACAAAACTCGTGCTTTTACAGTAAAACGAGAGGTGGATTACAAACCAGAGCTGACAGGAAGGATGTCGGAGATGTGCGGAGGAATACGAGGACTGATCCGTCTGGGGGTGATCGGAAATATCAGGTACTGATGGCCCAGTTGAGATCAGGTCACTGCAACATGACACATTATTACAAAAAAACGGAATGAGGGCCACGCAAAGTGGAGACTATGTTCTTTCCCATTGCATATTGAGCCCCATATTACTATCTTGATGTAATTCCTATCGTTTTCTTTGATATATAAAGCATGTTTATAGGAGTTCTAATAGAGGACGACTTGTGAAAGATTATGAAAAAGTGAAATTGAGGAAATATGATCACTGTAAGAGAAGATATACCAGCTTGGTCTTGGCTACAATTAAGGGAGAGGTGTATGGGAAAGAAAGGAAAGACGGGAGAGATTTGAATGGATCAATAATATCAAAAATTGAAAAAAATGTAGCACTTTGAAATCTTTGTAGTGATTCAAATCTCTAATATACTAATATTCAAATTATATTTTACTAGCGGCATACACGCGCTTCGTTTCGGCCAATAAAGCGGCAAAATAGTGTGTGGCTATAAGCGAGCGCGGTTTGTGAGGAGAATTGACAAATCGATAAGAAAGCCTGATCCCAAAAATTAACAGAGTAAGACCAACATAAATGAATTGTCCGGACTTTCCGTTTATCTGTAGCATATTAATTTGTCCTGCAGCAATCGTTCATCTGCAGCATATTGATTTAGTTTTATTAGCTTTATTTAGATAATTTTATTACTCTATTTTAAATTATCTTGCTTTGATACGCATGTTTTGTCATCTGACATGTACTAGTTATACTTTAAACCGGCATTATGTCAAATCACTTTCTCCTATATAAATAAACCTAGCTGAGAGGTGTTTAATACAGGGAGTTTGTAAAAGGTTAAGATATAAATAGCGTAAACGTATAGAAAATCACGATTCATTCTACCCTACAAGCCAAGTAAAAATCAATTCAGTATCAATTATGGCTGGAAGAGGGCTAGGGGATTTTACTGATTTCTTTTGCTGAAAATCATCTGGCTGAAAGATTAGGAAAACTGCTAGAAGACTACTTGAATAATCATTTTTTTTGTGAATTTCTGTCTTTTGCAAATGAATGAATGATTTTTCATATTGATTAAGGGGTGTTTAAAGTTTTAAAGCTGCCATCAAAAAATAATTTCACCCTACTGATCGTTTTTCTAACTTTGGGTCAGTCCCGCTCTACATTCTAGATTTATCTGCCTCCATGCCGGTTTGAAAATATTTTTAGTTAAAAAATATTAAATCCGTCTCTTAACGTTTTTAGCAGCCATAAATGTTTACTGGTTGTTCTGTGTTTCACTAAACATATTAGAACTACAGTTATTTATCATTGTATTTACTTATTGTTCTATGGAATATTCTTTTGATAATAGAAAGATAACAGGAATATTTTAATTTCGGTTTATGAAAGAAACAAAGACACAGAATAAAATTTGATTTTGAATAGTAAATAATTTGAAAAAATAAGCGCTAGTTTTAATTAAAAATATATTTAAACAAAATTCACAATTATTATATAAAATTACAGTATATTATAATAAGCAAAAAACGGACTTGCATTTTCGTATGTACATCACAATGCAGGTATTGACATAGACAAAGTGATTGATATTTTTAGAAGAAAGCATCTTCTTCGTTAAACACTTTTAGGTTTATATACGTAACTTTAAATAACCTTATAGTTAGATATTGTTTTCAAATTATTGATCAAACACTTTCTGTGAAATATAACGTATGTCTACATATGTCAAAATACTTGTGTATATTTCTTACCAATAAACAATCGATCAGATAATAAGTATTATAGAGATATCAGTCTAATGTTTACGAGCGAGATTATGTTTTAATAAATCGTGAGACTAATTTTCACAATTTTGAAAATAGCAAGACTGTTAAATTTTCGGCTGGGATTGCGCCTGTTAATGGTAAATTAATAAGAAGTGCTTTTTGTTCTTTGATATCTCGTTAATTCCATGTCTCAGGAGATATTATCTCAGATGTACTGTTGCAAAATCATCATTGTTTAAGCCCCGATTGTCCATTTCTTCTCTGACAGTGTGCTGCGACCTCTATTCACTTCGACAGACAACTAACTGTATAAGAGCATGGTTTGTGACAGTTTTAGGCAGCCTTCTCTTGAGTGCACCATATCGCCCCATTTAGACTGCTTATACTGTAGTACATTTGCAAAAACTAGAATTACGAGCTATTAGGATAGACGCGGCATCCCACGAGGATATAGGAATTACACAGAAACTCTTTCTAATAAGTTATTACACTGGAATATTTATACATCAGCATCCATTTTGTACGCATTCAACTAGGGCTTCATCTTTTATCTGGAAGGTTTTGTAAAAGTAAATTTTGTTTTTACGGAAATTTCAATTAGCTTTGATGTGAATAATTCACTTTCGATAACTTTGAATCTGAATTTTGTGAGAATAAAAACTATATAGCTATATACTCTTATATTCCGATGTGTTCTTTTTTGTCACATTGATCAAATGAATGAAATAAAATAAAATTATCGCATATAGATGCATAAATGTTGTAATTATTCACTTAAATAGATTTCACTTTCCTTTCTATTTGTGTTATGTATGATAGCAAAATAACAAAAATAATAATAACTAAAAAAATGACTGAAATTAGTTACTGAAAATATTTTTAAGTCAATGACTTCTCAGTCTGTCTCGCAGAACGTGGTCGTCGGCCTTGAAATGTTTTTATAAATTGCTTATTTAAATTTTGACGCTTATTAGATTAAAAAATAATGAGTTGTTAAAAAATATAAAAAGCTAAATTAAATGTATAATTAAAATTGAAGTTATTACGAATGTATCACGCAAATACGTTTCATTCCGAAATGGAGTAGATCCCATACAATTATGCAACTTGCAATTTGTTTATGACACTTGAGTCAATCTATTCCAAATGTTTCAATGAAGTAGCCAAATACTTCTATACTTTCCTGTGATGAAAATATCACGCTGCTATCGTTGCATAATCTATTGTTCAAATCAAGCTATATGATCAGGTCAATCAACTCATTTTCCTTTGTCACAGAACAGATCTTCGTAGAACTGGTCTGTCGTCTGTGTTGTTGTGGTTTTTGTTGTTCAGCGGGTCTCATCAGGGGAGCCTCCTTGGCATCATCAACCACTCATGGAAACACAGTGTCACACCAAGCTGCTGGAGATTGGCGAAAATAATCCCCGTCCCAAAAAAGGGGAAGCCCCTTGGTGAGCCCTCGAGTTACCGTCCGATCGCGCTGACAAGCTG
>JAUYWV010158811.1:0-17230 GCA_032274565.1 Nematoplana nigrocapitula
AACCTGGCCTATGTTACCCGCAGGGTTGAGGGGGTCACTCGTGCAAAATTTCGGGTCCGTGGGACCAACGGTCTGGGCGGCAACCTCAAACAGACAGACAGACAGGTTGACTTATATATATAAGATTTGGATGCGTCCTCGTTTATTAATTTATTTTATAATTTTCACACCACGCATAGCAGTATAGCAATTACCAATACTTAACATTTCAGATTCATTTCAGTAAAACAGACAGGCATTAAAGCATCCTCTCATCACTATAGGAGAGTCTGTCTATCAATCTGTCGAGAGGAATAAGGAAGCAGGGGAGAAGTAGGTATCATTGGACTTACCGGTCCTTGTTTCAAATTCTCTTTTGTGACTTGCTTTTGTTGTCATTTTGCTAACTGCTGTCTGAAAGCATTTGCTACATGCAAAAAGGAAGAATTCCTTCGTAAAGCATCAACGCAAGGAATCATGTCGCCGCGAAAATGGGAAGTTTGAAAAACAGTAACAGTATATGACAACAAACAATACATTTAGTATTTGACCGAATTTAGGAATCTACAGTAGGTATATCAGTGCCGTCATTTTTTTATTTTGAATGGAAATAACATTTTTCGGGAAAAATGAGTTACTTGATAAGTTTCCGGATCCAAATTATTTTTTATATCTATGACTACGTATACAGTATATCTGTTATTAACGGAAGATAGAACCCTTAACATCGATCGCTATAGCAGAATCAAATTTGTTTAAATTTAAAAATTGTAACTCGCCATAAAATCCACTTTACTTTAAACAGCAATCAGAATTCGATCTGAACTAATTTAGACATGCAAGTCAATCGTGTTCATTTCTGGGCGATGATCTACTACGATTTTAAAAGTGTGTCTACAGCGTCTACAAATTCTGCATTTCCTGAGGAAGCACCATCTCGCACAATTGTCTACGACTAGTTTGCGGAGTTTCGCAGAGGTCTAAGGTCATAGGAAGACTCGGAGGGATGTGGTCGACCTCTTAGCGCAACACCAGAAAGGGATATTGAGTTGGTGTGACGAATAATAAGCACAGACGCTAGGGCAACAGTATAAGCTATATGCTATCTGCAGAAGTTGAGATAAGTGAATACAGTGTCTTGGAAATTCTGCATGACCATTTGCAAATGGAAAAGGTTAGCGCTCGTTAGGATCCTCACGTTCTCACAGACCAGCAAAAGCAAAAACGTGTTAGATGGTTTCGAGATGTGATGGTGTGATGAAATCTGGGTGTATTGTTACGACCCTGACTCTATACTTCATGCAAGAATGAGCCACCCCCAATTAAGGCAACACTATATGTCAAACTGCTGCAAAGCAGATGGTTGAAACTTTTGTTTGTCAAAATTATCATATGATAACTGTTCCAGTTGAGCAACATGCAGTGGTTCAGCTGAGTGGTACTTTATACCGTGTGTTTACCACGAGTAATCAATACTACAAGACCCCCTTTATAGCAGATTTGAGACACGGTCAACAAATGATTCTTCATCACAATGCTTCAGCTCATAGAGCTAAGCGAAACACCCAGTTTCTGTGAGAAAACAATATCGCTCTTCTATTGGGCACCCGCCCTAATACAGCCCAAATTTGGATATATGCGATTTTGTCGTATTTCCGAAGATCAAGTGGATAAACTCCGCGATACCTGTTTTGAGAGTCCCCAAGAAGCAGTACTGCACAATTTGTTGAAGAACTCCAAAGTTTCATAGAAAATGAATGCGAGACTCTGCTTAATTAAATGATTTAGTCGAATACAGAAGTACATAATAAACAAGAATGGTGATTACTTCGAAATACTATTTTATTACTTGTAATTTTATTATCTATAACATTGCTTTACGATATTGTCTTTGTTCTGATATCCAGTTTTGTTCTGATAGCAACCTATGCTTTGGTGAACCTACACGCCAACTATATACCTACCAGTGTTAGAGAGCAGATTACATACCTGATTGATCTGCAACGCCGCTCGGAAGTTTCCCAGTAAAGCGGCATTGTGTATGTGTCTCTTCCTGCTAAACCTTCTTACACAAGTGGAAGCAACCTGATCCGCAGATCAATACTATGCGATCAACGTAGTGTGAGAACGTGGTAAATTGGTATCATTAAGTCTGACATTTGATTAAACTTCTACACGGTTCACACTATTTTATTAAGAGGAAGTTTATTCATTTCGTGTTTAAAGGGTTATCGAGTATTTACAAAGACGAAAGATAAAAAAGAACACAGAGAAAACTGGCTTGCGCATATAAATTTAATTAGCAGACATGTTTTGCTTCACTTACAACATCATCAGTGAAAATAAAACAGAAATTGCAACATAAATAATTTTGATGATTTTGACCTTATCGTAAAGGAGGCCAAAGCTATTAAAGACTTGCAACCACACTCTATACTGTATGCCTGCAACTATCGCGTTAAATGGGAATCTTGCCAATAGTGGTGCGCCATGTGTTCTTAAAATATTTCCTTAGTTGTTTATATCGTATGTTACAAAAATCCTGCTAAATAGCCTTAAACTTTTTTTATATCTTCATTATACTGAATTATTTATGTTGCAAGTTCTGTTTTTGTTTTGCTGATGTTGCTGTAAGTGTAGCGAAACATGTAGGCTAATTATAGATTTATGGAAGCCAGTTTTATCTTTGTTCTTTTTTATCTTTCGTCTTTGTAAATATTCTCTGCCATGGTTATAGAGTAATAGGTAATATAGAGTAATAGAGTAATTCAAATTATAAATAAATTGCCATTTTCCCATTTCTCATTAGAGTTTTTTAGGAATGTAACAACATATATAGGAAACGAGATCTGTATAGTGGCAACTCACTGGCAACAGAGTTGCACAGACGGCTAAAGAAGAATCGGTGATTTCGATTTAGGACTTTCGGGTGCGCTGAGCTCATTTATCTAGCATAAACTAATGCAGTGTTCTTTTCTACTCAGCGCAAAATGTTCATATATTTTTTCTCAACCGATAACAAATCAAATAGAAAATTGCCATGCACTGTGCTTCGTGTCTAAATAATGCGAGTATATATGCTCTTTATAGCATGAATAAATTAATGAATTTACCGGAGAGAAAAGAAACACAATGACTACTACGTTAAATTTGAAAAGTGCAATTGTTTCGTTGAAGTAATATTAATAAAATAGTGGAATTAAACGAAATAAAATCCGACGTATATTTTGCTCGATTTTGCACTAGTTCTTGCATAATGTATTTTCAGAAATGCTTCATATAAACTTGAATTTTTTATTCAAGCCCTACGAATTCAAATTAATAATCAAGAATTCTGAAATCAGATCGCATAAAACTTCTCGTGATGGTTATCTCTCCGAATTATATAGTTTAGTTCAAACTCTTTCGAATAATAATTGAAAACTAAAATTATGTCATTTTCTCAATTCTGGATGCTATTATGTAACAGTCTAATATGTTGTATTGACATGGGAATAATCGTGTATAACCTCCAGTGCATCGACGCTCATGGTGTCGAATACACGACGCTACCGGCTATCTGTGTTGAGCTTTGAAAATTCTATACAGTACAGTTAATGTGGTGTTCTGTGAAAGTTGAGCTTTTTGAGTAAATTCCGGGGTTTTTTCTGAAGCTCACAATTCTGTAGAAAATTCGGTATCAAGGTGCTGTCCACTGCTGTTCTTTCCTGTTACATATAAATTACACAGCTTCATCTGGGTGATATTAAACGGTTTAGCAACTCTGTTGAGATACACAGTAGTCCTGTCAAATGATTTTGGGTCGGTGGTCTCGTATATCTGAGAGCGTCCGATAACAACAACAATAATAGCAGAAGCAATGACAACCAAAGCGGACATGGTTTATGGTATACGTGATCCGTTCTTTATTGTCAGATTTTTGTTTATCCTTATATACTTAAGTCGATTGTATTATCTTATTTGGAACGTATAGCTGCGAACACACGTCCATCGCATCATTGACCCATGCATGTCCCTGCGTAGAACATTTATACAATTTGAAGTTATATAGTAGCTATATTTTACAAACAAACCGGAAACACATGGCAAAACATGACAGCACGAGAACGACCTATAGTTTATATAGTATCAGTCACACTTACATTAAAAGAGTGGATGGTTATTATTCCTGAGTGGATTAGAGACGAGGATCCGCGAGTACAGATCAGCGGTACATACAGAATACATTATGTACAAACGAATACCGCAATTAATTTTGTTTTACAGATCACCACCTTGCTTCCACAGGTCCAGTTCATATATAGTCATTCGTTGGCCACTTGGGAAGATGCAGTCACTACCACATCTTCGACAACTTCCTCGGCTACACATCGATAGGAGGCTTCCTCGATCGCATCGGATACAAGCTCTTCGGCGATTTGAACCAATTCCATCATCTCCATACTGCTGCCACACAGCATTGGATTTGGACAGGCTAGCCGACACACAAACACGGAGGTAGTATGGATACCCAACTGACAACAGTTACTCTTCTCCCACTATACTGTATATATATAAATATTCTGATGTGTGTGTGCGTGTGTGTGGTGTATGTGGTGGGACTGAAGATATATTCGCACAGGGGAAATCCTGTCTGTGTTCGTAGAAGCAGTAAAAGGGGCTAAATAGGATTGGTTAGCTGCTATGCAGACACCCGCGCGAGAGCTGCTGGAGTATAAATCGTTATTTAAAAACACAGACACACCGTCACAGTCCTTTCGTCCGTCTCTCGTGGTGTACATTTATAGTGGTGAAGATCGTGAAAGCTGCAAGACTCGTCGAGAAGTAAAAGTCGACATCGCCGATTCGTCGTCTCTCCTGGCTCTTTTCAACCAACCCCTTCACCTCCTCCCTCCAGTTCTCTCTCTCTCTTTTTCTCTGTTCCGCGTTCTGCTCTTCCCTCCTACAGCTGCTGCACCGCTTAGCTGTTGGATCTATATCGATCCCCCAGGGAAGGCAGCTGAATGGAAACTGAGAGCATATTAAAGAGAATGTCAGTGATAGAATACAGAATAAATATTGAATTTCGGTGTAATCACTGATGAAAACACGTAACTTGTTCATTAACCCAAAGTACCCCTGAAGCGTAATTAGAAGATCAGTATAAGTTAGCTTTATTTGCCTGAATCAACGCATGCATAAATATAAAGTGATGAAGTTAACAAAGTTGCTATGAACATTCAAAATACAAATATCTTAGAACTATGCAACAACCAATGTCAATGCAAGATATAAATAACTATGTAGAATTCATCTCATTCTTCCCTGCCGGTTTAATTGAAGTCCTCGAAGCAGAATCGGGCTGGGGGCTTTGAAATTCTTTGGGATCGTCTTAATTCGATGTGTTCTGTTTCGGGTTGGCTTGTAGTTCTAGGTACCAAATGGTTATCTTCATTTTCCAAAGATGTAGACTGTACTGGTTCTAAAGTGGCTTCAGTATCCGACTGAGAGCTTAGGTATTGAGATTCATTTCCAGAGATGGGAATTTCACCCATTGGTGCCAAATGCCTAGTTGAAACAGTATTTTCCCGACCATCTGGGTAGCGGATATGCGCGTAGTAAGGGTTTGATTCTATTAGATCTACTTCGTCCACATACGGGTCGTGCTTGGATTGGCGAACGTTTCGTTTCAGGAGAACTTTTCCGGGCGAAGTGAGCCAAGTGGGGATTGAGAATCCGCCAGCGGAGCGTCGTTGGAAGCTGAATAATCTCTCATGTGGAGTCTGATTAGTAGCTGTAGAGAGTAGAGAGCGAATAGAATGGAGAGCATCAGGTAGGATGCTCTCCCATTTACTCAGAGGAAGCTTTCGTTCCTTTAAAGCTAAAGTTATTGCTTTCCATAGTATTCCGTTGTATCGTTCGACTTGTCCGTTTCCTTGTGGATTGTAGGCCGTTGTCCTGCTGGTTGCGGTGCCTCGATTGTGGAGGAATTCTCTTAACTCCCACGACATGAAGGAGGCGCCTCTGTCCGAATGAACGTATGCTGGCATTCCAAAAATTGCGAAGAGTTGAGATAAGGCATTTATGACTGAGGTAGTACTGAGATCATTGCATACATAGCCGAATGGGAAGCGAGAGTATTCATCGACAACTGTTAGTAGGTACTTGTTTTGTCCGTTGCTTGAAGGGAGTGGTCCTTTAAAATCGATATTTAATCTTTCGAATGGTTGAGTAGCTTTGATTAATGTCCCAGTTGGTGGCTTGAAGAAGCGAGGTTTCAGCTCTGCGCATACCTGGCATGCAGAACTTATTTTCTTAATTTCCTCCATAGAGTAAGGGAGGTTTCGGCTTCGCACGAAGTGGTTCATTCGCCTGATTCCAGGATGACACAAGTTGTTGTGTAGATCTTTTAATTCTTCGAGATCATTTATCAGGCAACAGATACGGGAGAGGGCATCGGCTGCGGCATTTTCTTTCCCCGATCTGTATACAATATCGTAATTGAAAGAAGACATTTCTATTCTCCAGCGTTGGATCTTTTCGTTTTTGATTTTGCTTATCTTTTGGTTATTGAACATAAAAGCTACCGAGCGCTGGTCGGTCACGAGCTTAAAATGTTTTCCCAAGAGAAAGTGTCTCCATTTTCTTAGAGACTCCACAATAGCGTAGGCTTCCTTTTCCACCGAAGAGTGTTTTTGTTCAGCTTTAGATAAAGTACGTGAAAAGAAAGCAACGGGTCGATTATCTTGATTTAACGTTGCAGCAATTGCATGATTCGAAGCATCGGTTTCTACCACGAAAGGCAGGTTGTCATCAATGGATGTGACAATCGCCTTGGCAATTTCTTCCTTAAGATCGTAGAAAGCAGATGAAGCTTCTTGCGATAAAGGAAAATGTTCGTTCCGTACGAGAGGGCGGATCTTGTCAGAGAACTTGTTGATCCAATTTGAATAGTACGCAAATAGACCAATAGCCCGTCGCAGCGAAGGGAGGTCTTCTGGAAGTTCCATTTCTTCTAATGGCTTTAGTCTATCTTGGTCGGGTCTGATAGTAGATAGGATGAAAAACCGGTACTATCAAAGCGTTTGAGTAAATTATATCTTTAGCAAACATTTTTCATTTTGATTCCTCAAAATGTGGCCTTCTAATTGGTCGGGTTTTGAGGTCATGGGATGGACATATTCAATTATATTTGACAGCATTCGAGTCATCTTAAACTTCTGATGAAGTAACAATATGAGAGAACGGTTATTTCTATCGCCTAACTATTTAGAGTGGGTAAATAATCAGCCTCTTGACTCAATTACTAATGCCATAAACGTAGTTGACGGTCCTGAAATTCTAGCATATATTATATTGATCTATCAAAAACTGCGCTTTTTAACATAACATTTGATATAAGTAAAAAAATTAACATGAGATATTTAGACATATGAAAAATTACAATGCATCAGGGAAGTTAGATGAATGTGTCTTTTCGTTGAAGTTCTATTAGATTAGATTAATTGATGCTGGCATATTTAAAATTTAAAATTTCTCTCTAAATTTAACAGTATTTTAAACAAAGAATTAACGAAGAATTGATAGGCTTTGTGAATTTTATTATCGTGAAGAGAGGATTGAATGCTGTCGGAATATCTTAACAGTTTTTTTTTTAGAAAAGAACTATCCATCCGAATAGGCTCATTGTAACAGACGAAAAGATTATATATGTGCGCCCATTATAGAAAATCACCTTACTGGAACGTCTTGGGCTGGACCGGAGAGGTGATTTAAAATACAAAGCAGGGAGGGGTGAAATTTTGATGCCAAATTTATGACTTTAGTTGCTGTAAATTTCAACGGACTGCTGCCCTACCATTTTACAGTAAAAAAGCGAAGAGAAATCATCGAATTAGATGTGACAAGACAAGACAAGACAATTTGCATTCCCGGCTAGCCTTTTGTTACGGACACCCAGAAAGCTTGTACACTATAAAAAAATTAATGATGAATTTAAAAGACTTGCGATTCCAATTAATATGAACTGATAACAAGATGCAGGATAACGCTAAAATACACACCTCACCAACGTCTGCGATCGGAATATTTGTCCGAGATTGGAAAAGCAACGGAAAGATAAAACGTTCTTGGCAAGAGAAAAGATCTTGATGAATTTCTGACCACTTTTTTTCCAAGTGATATTGGTGCCAATTCTATATGGAGCATGAGTTTGAGCGCTTAAAATGGATTGTGTAAGTGTAATAGACAATGATGGTTTCTATTTAAAGATCTAACTAACCGGATGCGCTGTATTTTTCTATATGTCTAAATATCTAATTTTAATTATTTTTTATTTATATCTAAAATTATGTTCAAAGGCACTCTTTAAAATATCAATATGCCGTATACTGTATAGTGCAATAGGTCTCGGAGAAATGTATAGTCGGCGGAGGCAAAAACCGACCCGATGCGACAAATCTTATACTTAATATTTTATTTAGAAATTCACAGCATCCCGGCTGCCTTTTCAAAATAGCGCAGCTCAGCGTAAGAAGACAGAGGAAATAGTAAAATGAGCAGTAATTTATTAGAATCGGATACATTGTACGAATGTAATGTACTTCTTTTTCAATTCTTCTACAAATTATGGAATCTAGTGCATTTTCATTTGAGACCCCGCCTGTCAGTGGCACCCACACTGCTCCTGTCTAGCCAGTGAAACCAAGACCCTCCTCTGGTTAACCAGCTGTGTCCACTTTAAGCCTTACAGGCAATATGCTCATTTTATGTAAATGGTAAGCTTATTGGCAATGATTAGTGGTACTGTACATGTATATGTAAGCTTGACTATACTAATTATACACAAATCCCTATAAGGATTTGGTGGGTTGAAAGAGACAGATCGGAACAGATGAAACGACGATTGAGTGCCAGATGAATTGATAAATCCAGATCGATTACCAACATTGTCGGTATGGTTGTTCACTGGATGGGCGCTTTTCATTTCTTGTTCAAGTGCTGAAACTACTGTACATACACTTAGAAACAAACCATTACAATTATTGAACGCCATATACATACCACACCAAAAGAGGCTTTAATGAATACGATAAATCAATTAAGATTTCACATTATTATATATTTAAAAGAATTTTATAGTCCATTAACTATAACTATAACTATATATAGTCAATATTTAATGTGTCCCGCTCTCGTTAGGATCACTTCTTGGAATCGTTGGTGCATAGACATAACAACATTGTTGATCTTCCATTGAGGATTTTTTTGCAAGCTAGCTTGTTGTATCGCTGCCTGGACCTGAGAGCAGCGTTTTGATGCCTTGGGTTTATCTTCATGGTCAGGATTTTGATATAATCGCAAAAATGTTAAATTAGATTTAGGCCAAAGGATTCAACTGGAGGGGCCACAAAATAATGTTATCTTTTTGTAAAATGTCTTGAGTGACTCGTGCAGTGTGAGGCCTTGCATTGTCTTGTTGCAAAATGTCGTTTGGTCTACGTTGAAAAATAGCCGCAAGTAGGATCGGGCGAATTGCCTACGTACCGCAGCGATGATTGACATATATATTTCGATCCCTTGATCCCCGTCGTTCAAATTAAAGACAACAAGTTCAATTTTCTGCCCGTGGCCTCAGATGTCTCTTTCTACGATATTGGCTTCGTTTGTAGCGCTGGAAGGTCTTCCTTCAAGCACGGATCCTCCAGCAGTCATGGTCGACACAACTTTGCATTTATGTAAAGAACTTTCATTCCATCGTCTTTGTGTCAGTTGACGTGATTTTAGGCAAAGGTTAGCTTGGCGCGTCTAATATCAGCTGTCAGAAAGTTGTATTTGAGAGGTTGGCAGCAGTCCAGTTCTGCGTCTAACTGTATGTCCAATGATATGCCGCCAACGGGTCCTAATGGTGTTCATGATTAGATCAGCTGCCGGGATAAAGTTAAAATATATGACTTGAATTATTAATAAAAATAGAATCGTATAGTTATGCATATAATCCAAAAAATAAGTGGCACATAATGTAGGTTTAGCTCTCTCACATCCTGAAAAATCAAATGACACATACTTTGAATCTATCAAAACTTATTTTCTACTTAGACAGACTCATCAGTAGTTTCCGCGAGCGGGTAATTCATATGCAAAAATCTAGCGTAATAGGGACGTTCAGCAAATATCCATAATTTTCTTCTAAAATGGTAAGCAAATATATAATAATTTTTTAATTGTACCTTTTATGATACTTTTCCATTTATCTTTTTCGTCACTGTACTCTGCACGGGATGTGATATTAATTAAACAATTACTAAATACTTTGTTTTTTTGGCACTAAGTCTAAAGTAATAGTAATTCGGTATTAGTATTACGGCCCACCAAAAAATTTTAGGTTTTTAATATTAAAAAAACGGAAAACACAAGAGGAATATATATTTGAAATATATATGAAAAAACAAGACTACGCAGGATATTGGTCACGCAGATGTAGAAGAAAGTTCTTCAGAGGCGCTTTCCCAAACTGCTTTCTCCACATGAACTCGTTGAGGTAGGTGTCCATAAGACTTCGGTGTGCCCCATAATCGCGCTTGTTCCTATGCTTGGCTCTGGCCCATATTGATTCAACATGGTTAGTAGTAGCACTGGTAATGGGATTGACGAAGTTAATGCTGTAGTTCACAGTTAGGTATTAGTATCCTATGTTTCCAACTGTATTGTTGACTCTCCAGAGCTTGCTGATGACTGTAGTTCCTGGTAGAACTAACTGTTGGAGTATAGGCAGCAGAGTAACCACATCTTGACGCTATATAGCTACAAGGAAACTGCGGTTTATGCTGAGTTCGATCTAGCCAAATAAACCACTGTGTTCCAACAAGGTAACCTACATGGTTCTTGCGCCTGCACAAATGACGATACGTCAATCTCGACAGAGTCCAACACCTCCAAGAACCAAGGGGTGTTGGATAAAGTACACATCACAATAGTAGTTTTTCCAATTTACGATGCACTCTGAAACAAGTCCAACCTCATGCTTTAGATGTTTCATGGATGCCTCTTCGAAGCACCAACGGTAGATCAGGTCCATTATTTGCACAAGGGTCAGATTGGACTGATCGAAGAAGGTGTCCCTCCGCATTGAAACGAGCGATAATAAGATAAGCAATTTAAAAATACCCGAAAATAATGTCAATTAAAATTAACCGAGTGTTTAAAGAATTAATTTTAAAATAAAATACAAAATAATTATTCCAATTTTTTGGTAGGCCGTAATACCGAATTAGTGCCATTTTTTAGATATTAGCAGTAGCTTGTTAAATTGTGATGACTCACAGTCACATTGCACTTACTATTTGAGTTAATTCATAATGTTATTGAATGTGAAATCACTTAGATATACATTGATGATATTGAGTTAACAAATTATTGTGTGCCATTTCAATTTAATTTACTTTCTGCCATTCTATTTCATTTCTAAACTCTAATTTACTGTCTAAGTCTAACTCTAAGAAATACAATTTTTATGAAGTATTGGATATTATTTCTATGCATATACTTACACTGATACACCTTTCATAAAATGACCCTGAATTATTTATTTCATTGAAATTCTATTAAACAAGACATTAAACATGAGAACCACTGGAGTGGACAAGAATTTCTATTTATAAAAATTATATTATATAAATAGTCTTAAAATTTTATAATAAAAAATCTTTTTATATATTTTATTGACATTCAAAACACATTTAATACAATTTGGCAAAGCTACTTATTTTCCACTATGTATTTTATAGTCTATATTATATTTCCCAAAAAGATAAGAATTATGTCATCATGAAATAAATATTTTTAATTTTACTCAATGTCTAACTCTAAGAATAAGTATGCTTTTAAAATAAATCAAAAGCTAACAATAGTTATTCACTCAAGTAAATATGTAACAAGGTTGCCCCCCTTTTCAGTTTCTCTTAACATCCACCTAGAATTAATTAATATTTGACGAAAATATAAAAAAGTAAAAAATGTCAGAAAAAACAACTAAAGTCTAATTAAACATATTTTGTGGATAATCTTATTGCAAAACATATTCAAAATTTTTATGAAATAACTATCTATAGACATAGTTAAGGATTAACTAGTTATAGAGAAATAGAGATATATGTAAGAGTTACAACAATTTTTTAGTGATATATAAAAGAAATCAATGCAACATCAGAAAAAACAAACGAGAAAGAGAGAGTTAAAACAGTTAATAAATAGATCAATCCAGCATTCTCAGTAAAAAATGCCAAAGTATTTCCTATGCAACTGTTCATTAAATGGTAATTAAATTGGTAATTAAATTCACTGCTCATTTAATCAATGGTTACGTAGGCAAAAATACTTTGGCTTTCTTCTGAGTGCTGGGTCAATCGATTTATTAACTGTTTTATCTCTCTTTCTCTATTGTTTTCTCTGATGTTGCATTGATTTCTTTTATGTATCGCTCAAAAATTTTTGTGAACTTTTATCTCTCTCTCTCTGTAACTATTTAATCCTTAACTTTGTACTGGCTTGTACCATAATTTTAGTTACAGTTGACAAAAATACTTGAAATGACCTATATTTTACAATTACATTTAGTACCCAACAAAAGATTCTTTTTATTATTCATTTTATCAAATTGGATATGGCCAAATCTCCGCATAAACAACTATCTATACCTATAGATAAAAGTAATCAAGATTTAGATTAATAATAAGTGCAAAGAAATCAGAATCTATATCCTTTGTTTTTGTGAATGAATGAACATATAAAAGTAATGCTATTTGATAGTAAAGTTTATCAACTTTAGAGATCTCTTATAGACAATGGCACAATGACTAAATACATAAATTACAATTTTTGTAGATATAGCCAGCTAAATGCTCTAACAAGATTCTATACATCCAAATATATTTGCATTAAGCTTCATGTAAAAAATTATATCATTCACTTATTTGATCTATAATTCTATTTGTTGTATTTAGAAATAAAAATTAGTTATTTGAATATGGCTGATTAAAAGAAACTAAATTCATTTGTGATAATTTTCTTGCTAGTTAGCAAGTATCCAATGAAATATACAATGTGAATAAAGACATTTGAAGAATCACTGCAATAGTGTAAACCCTATCAAAGTAATTAAAAGACTAAAATGGTAAAGATATGTGAATATTTTCTAATTAATTAACTTCCAGGTCAAGTTCTTTTTTATGCAAAAATTAGAAAACATAAACCAAAATATAATACCCTAATAAACAATGCTAATAAAAGACATACAGTAGACACCACTTTACAAATCCACGGATAATAAATCTTGCCGTATATAAATTCCCTAAACACCTGGGTATGGACATCTGGCAGTTTGCCTTAACACCTGGGTATGGACATCTGGCAATTTGCCTTAACACCTGGGTATGGACATCTGGCAGTTTGCCTTAACACCTGGGTATGGACATCTGGCAGTTTGCCTTAACACCTGGGTATGGATATCTGGCAGTTTGCCTTAACACCTGGGTATGGACATCTGGCAGTTTGCCTGTACTTACTCGTCGTATAATAAATCCAGCCTGAGGTGGATTTAATAAAGAAGCGCTTACTGTAACTCCATTAGTGTTACCCATAATTGGTTAAAATGGTGCAAGCTTTCTATTTTATGTATTTTATTATTTCATGTTGATTAATTAAAAATTATATACATTTATTGATTAAAATATGTTTTTATTAATATTTTTGTGGTACCTATTAATGATATCCTTAGATGAAGTCCAAGGGAATTTAATGGTACTGTTAATGTATCTTTATAAAACCTATAAAACCTAAGATAATTTTTTCCTATTATTTCAAATTTTTGGTATCAATACCGGTTGAATATTTGCTGATATAAATGCGATTTTTTATTTTCCATGTTATATATATACTTTTATCAATTAAGTAGTTATTTTATTACAATTATATGATATTTAGCCATTTATAATACATAATTTGCTAACTATATATACTATTGGTAAATATATATTTTTATTAATGTGCAATCATCCTATCAGGTTAATGTTATGTGCACAATTTTCCTACCATATCTACCATTGGATAAATAAATAAATACAGTTACTATGTATATAGTTCATAAATGATACAAATTCACCAACTGTATGTAATATATATAAATAGGGAATATGTGTTACAATTAAGCAGTTTCCAAGTAAAATTTGTGGCATAAACCAATTTAATATATATATTAATAAAGTCACAATTAATTTGTATTAAAACCATATATATAGCAATAGTGTATGATTTAAATATAAAAATGGTGCCTGAATTTTTATTTTTATTAAAACATATTTAAACATAGTAGGCTATTCATCCTGACTTTACACACAAATTATTAAAACTGGTGATTCTGGGAAGATAACCCCAATGGAATTTGCTTAAGAGGTAGCAATGAAGTTTGTGGGATGAGCAGAGGGATACCTCATTCAAGGGAAAACTGGTAGTGGGTTGAATCAGTACAGAAGGTGAAAGCCAACAAAGAGGATAAAAGAATACAATGATGATCAAATCAAAGCAAGCTTCAAGAGAGACAAGGAAAGCTGTTGCTGCAGACATAAAAGAGGAGTAAAGACAGTTTAAAAAAAAGGCATTTTTCAGAAGTTGAAATCATCAAGAGGAGTCAGTTGACACAAGTGGAGGATAAAGATATAGATGACAGGAAAAGAATGTAGACAGAATACATGGAAGTGTTCATAAATGAAGTAAATGAATGGATTGGTATTGTATAAGGTAAAAAAAGTAGAGGTGCCAAATCCAGAAATCAGCATGGTTGAAGTGGAAAGAGCTGTGGGAGGTCTGAAGAACAGGAAAGCATGTGGATCAACTGGAGGGTGGTAGCATGTCGGAGATTTGGAAGTTGAGCACAAAAAGTCGAATAGTTAAGAGTATAAGAAAAGAGATTGAATATTATTGAGATTGATGAGATGCTGTTGCTGTTTGTTGAGAACACAACACAAAACGATTCAACCACTCTTTATTGAGACCACAGGGATTTACAGTCATTCAGTCCTTCAGCTAAGCCATTGCTACTAGTTATATTCAAATTCAAATAACAAATCAATATTCAATAACCGTAGCAAGCTAGCAAGAAAAGTATGTAACAAACAACTAAAATGAATACATATACAAAACGAAGAACAGCACCCAGGCGCCGAAACAGTTCACAAATTCTGACGTAAAATTCGACGGATGTAACTCGGAGTAACCATTGTCATATTCGGCGATGCTTGAAGCTCGTGGGATGTCAAAAACGGATTTGATTTTCGACTCTATAATGAGCCTTCTTGTATCCCTTTGGGTTAATTTCGCAGGCTTACCATGTCGGATGTTGTCCTCGGAGTCATTTCCTTTCGAGCTTTTCTAAGTATATGCTGTACAGCACAACTGGAGTCATTAAATTCTTTTGAAGTCTGTCGTTGAGACTTACCCTGGCGAATTCTCGCTAAAATTAGTTCACGTTTGACCAAAGATATTTTCACCATTGTATCTCAATTTTATCGGGGCAGTGTATTCAGTTGTAACCGTTTTATTCCCTGTAAAATGATAAATGGAGTTTTATACCGTATAAAGTTCGTAGACGCTTAGAAGACGGTGATATACAATAATGGCCTAAAACTTATTCACAGCCAATATATTACCATCGATTAGTAGCTGAGGTTTAAAATGCCGTTATTGCTCGGATGTTGTAAGTTTATGAAATTGAAGCTTGCATATAAACGCATTAATCGATAAGTTTGATTTTTTGAAATATTTTCACTCTTGTTGTAGTGAGTACACATTAACCAAATTTTACGTGGGTGGTCTAAGACTTATTTTCAGGACTGTATATTTCGCTCGTCACTATGTACCACTCGTCAGGCTGCATCTGACGCCTGCTGGTGGTGAAGTGAATCACTTGCGCCGCACGATTGAGAGCATGAGAGTGAGAGAATCTCATTACTACCTATATATCCAGATATACTTTCTCAGATCCTTCTCATTTTGACATTCTCGGAACGTCTTAACTTGTTTTACCTACCGAGAATGGATCCTCGGTATGTAGTAACTTTGTCTAAATACCAAGAATGGATTCTCAGTACACTATACGTAATAACTCTCTAAATACCGAGAGTCCACTCTCGACAAGTAATTTTTACTATATGAAGAGAATCACGGCAAGTAGATCTTACGTTAAAACTTTGTACTTATCTGGTTCCCGCATTTCATAGAAATATTAAACGGTATAACCTACAGATTTTATAGTTATACTCATAGAGTATTATTTTCTACTCTATGGTTATAGTTCGATTTATATCTCTATGCTCGTTCCTATACATTCATTTGGAAATAATACTATCAATTTTTAGACACTAGGCAAAATCTACAATCTGGAAAGGTGAACATAATAGCGTAAAAACGAATAAAATATACTCCAAAAATGAATTAGAACACTATTGACCATGATATTGTTTCAGATGAGGAGATTTACTGTCTCAAGATGTTAAAGGCACTAGCTGTGGCATAAAACCATAAAAGGCGTAAAGTTTTCTCTGTTCACGAGTACATGTGCTTTATGCAATGTTTAGTGTTTTTCAGTGACTCAGAAAAATAATTATATGACGTAAATACAAGTCACTTCACTGGTCGTAATACATAAATGCAATAAGCACATCGTGTTCTGCACATTTTTGCTGGAAATAAATTGTCAGATAAACTTTGCGCTCCGGCGGGAATTATCTGGTTACTGGGGAATGTCTAAATCTGCAAGAATTGTTTTGTGCACGATGAAACTGAATGGTTTTGCTCCTTTAACGAATTTATCTACAGACTCTTGTGAGAGTCTGTTTGTGAGCGATATATTGACAATAGAAGTTGCATACTGGCGACTTGATCCAGAACACAGCCATAGAGTATTTCTACTCTATGAACACAGTCATCAGCGCCTTCAGTCAGTTTTCCTAATGCTCATTTACTAACTGTAATATGGATCCATATATGAAAAAGTAATTATTGAGTCAATCAAGGTTCTGTTGTACGTTACAGTGAGGAAGCACCAATCACAAGTACTATTTTTATTGACAAATATGAACAAACCAGGTACCATAACAAATTTTGGCTTTATGAAACATTGGTACATATGAAACTTGTACAAATTAAAGAATAGAAAGCTTTACACCCCAGACTTCCGAAAAGAGAAGTCAATGGAATATCCACAGAAACTGCTATAGAG
>JAUYWV010158922.1:0-18416 GCA_032274565.1 Nematoplana nigrocapitula
TTAACTTTGTACTGGCTTGTACCATAATTTTAGTTACAGTTGACAAAGATACGCGAAACGTCCTGTATTTTACAATTTCATCTAGTACCCAACAAAAGACTCTTTTTATTATTCATTTTATCAATTTGAGTATGGCCAAATCTCCGCAGAAACTAACTTCTTTTTTATTAATACTGAATATCACATACTATCTAACAACAATAATCTCAAACTTACATAATACCGGAAGTGTTCTCATCGAGCGAGGCGCGTTAGACGACACGATGACGACATACATCGTCATGCTGAGCACCAATGAAAGTGCAACTGACAGTCGGTCCCCTGTATCATCCAGAGTGAAGATAAGGCAGGCCAGTCCGCTCAACATGGAAAATGGAACCATGACTAGAATTATGAAATAGAGAGGTTGTCTTTGCAGCTCTATACTGATACTGATGTATTGGTAAGTGAAGTTGAGTTGGCTCTGGTATTTTTTCCACTTAAACTCGACACTCTTTATTTCCCATTCGCTGACATTGGAGTTAGGAAGATAGCTGTTATCCACTGCCGAGCCGTGTTGGACGGGCTGGATTAGGAGCTGATCGATGTGACTTTGCCATGGGGTGACGATTAAATAGCAGGTTTGGGTGTCGAATGGGAAATAGCTGACATCGAGTGGACAGGTGACATCTAGGATAGCACCGTGGATCCAGGTTACATGACCCTCGTTGGAGACACTCAGGCGAGATTGGGAACTGGTGCTGAAGTCGAAGTCAGTGTTACTCTTCCCATTCATCACTCCCACATCGGGCAACCAGAGCGCTTGCGAGGGGAGAAATATCTGGCTCAGATTGCCGTGCTGAGGACCCTTCCAACCGAGACGATAGTCTATCCATGTCTGCAAAATACACAATTTGTCATAATAAAAAATGTAACTTAAATGACTTTGGAATGAAAAGATAATAAATTTCCTCCCATTACGGTTTCATATTTAATCATTGTTCTTTATATTAAAACCATGATTTGAAACCCGGGATCATTGTCGTCTGATATCCTAACTTGATTCCTCCATGGAAGACAACATACCTAATTACGCTCTTTACGGTGATAAACGAGTTGACATCAAGAAGGTAGTGTAGTTTAGAGCTAAGCAGTATACATACTTAACTTTAGACCAAGTTGACAAAGAATATCATCTTCTCTGGGGGTCAACATAGTAAAAACAAAAATTATCTACTTATTTCTACAGGTCACCTATAGAAATTACGGAAAGATGCATAAAGATACATACATAAACCTTTGCTTAGCTTTAGGCCACTTAACCATAAGGTTTGCCTAACTGAAGCTCTTCCCACATTCGATGGTCTAGAGTTAATCAGTGACTTTTTGAATCTTTTGACTCTTTGGCTCCACTTTGTGACTCTGTTCCTTTGTTCCTTTTGTACGACTTTATGCGTATTTACATGTATCACTTGTACATTTTGGGCCCCTGAGGCTAAATATATTACTACTATTGTTATTAATATTATATTTTTATAGGTGTGTACTTTAATATCTAGCCGCACTATTCTAAAACATAATTTAATGAAACGTTGTAATATAAAGTTAAAGTATGACTACATTAATTTACTGTAGTTTATAAATTAAAGTCGTACATAATGTACAGTACATACTTCAATTTAAATTGATATGAAGAAGTGAATATGTCAATGAAATCATTGGTAGAACGAGCGTATTGTATGGTATGCTATGGTGGTGCCTAAACTTTCTAATGTTTATGTGTTCCGGTGGTGTTAATAATTTTTTTTGGATTAAACAAATGTATATATAGGCAATCAGAAAACCTCTTAGATTTTGAAATATTCATTTAACTATTTCCATTTATCGTGAAACACAATACGACACTGAAGCGAAATACATGAGTGAATTAGGAAGAGCATGTTGAGGCAGGAACAGCTGAAAGAGGAAGACATACCTATGACGAATCAACTTGAATAACGAAAAATCAATTTCATGAATTGGGCTAATGGAAATCTGTTGTTCATTTTAATATAATCTTCTTCTCTATACCCGACAAAATATATGAAGAAAACAATAGCATTTGCAATGGGAATATAAATAAATTTTGCGGAGGCCGACTAAACAAAATGCTGATATCCACCTTCATCATAAGCTTGTGCATGTGGTTGATGTCATTGATGTGAAGAGAAGAGTGCAATTATGCTAAACTCATTTGAATGTTTTGTCGCGAAAAATGACAAGATTGCAACGACTCTTCTTGTGAAATGTGTCATAGAAGGCTTTTGAAGAAAATTGAAATTTCTTTTCAATTCATGTGTCAGTCAATTTTGAGTCATATATCACGAATTAAATTATTGCATACTAAATGTCAGAAATTGGGCAGTTTGTTGGTTTACAGAGAATACGTATAATAATGACAGTGGTGACAAAATCAGAGAGTCCTATGGAATTATCAAAACCACAATACAAGTAGTAAAACTGAATTTTGACATATACGAAAAGTTCATCAAAATTTTAAATAACAGAAAACAACTTTATGCAAATAATAGCGGAGATACCCGCCTTTGCTCGGGGGTATATAGGGCAATAAAATATCAGGAAACAACCAATTTTTCAAGTATGTACAGTATTTTATTCTGATGATTCAGTAGGAAAAAGCAGAGAGGAGAATTATGTTGAGAACTATTTTCTATGGATTAAATCGGGGTCAACTCAATAAACCACAGTAGGAGTGACCTCTTGAACAAATTTTACTTATAAATTCCGAGGAATACTAATCACAAATTTATTAGTAGTAAAATAAAACCCTATGATATTTTTAAAAATATCGCATGTTTTCACCTGGTTTTAAATATATTTTATTAATTAATTTTGCACTTTTAATGGGCCTATGTTACTCCCAGCGAAACGCCGGTTGATTTGAGACCCTCTGCAACCCTTTGCAATGTTCCGTTCTCGAGTGTATAAGTGTACAGAAGGACATCGCGACACGATAACCAGAAATATAATTATATAGTGTAGATATTATACTAGTATATCTATATTTAACTTTGATCAAACTGATAATTGCGCTCTTCGAGTATGTTTGCTTTTCTAATAATTGCGCACCTCGAATATGTTTGCTTTTCCGATAAAATTGTTTTTTTTTCAGTCCTAGTGCAACACCGATCGATACCTGTCTGTTTTCACAGTCGATAGTGAAGAAACTTTAGTGTGCGTAGCACTACATCCGAATGTAAACAAAATGAATGTAAGCGTCTCTCTAAAATGTTCTAAATTATATAATGATGGAATTTGATATGCGTTGTGTATATGTCAGTCTTATGTTTGTAAAAGTTAAAAAAAATTGTTTTTTGTTAAAGAATCTACTTGTTTGCGAATAAAAAATATAATTTTGAGTTCCAGAAAACCAAAGTATAAAAAATGAAAGCTAAAACAGCAAAAAATAAATTTGTGTTTGTATTAACGTATCATACAGTATAGTCTGTACATAAAATTTACGGAAAATGAGTACAGGACTATTCAAGGGCTTTAGAAAAGCAATATTAATAGATGACATGCATTTGGACAACTAACATCCGATGGTGAATCAGGGCATTTACAATCTATTCTTACTGCAGTAGTTCTGCTGCTATTTGAGTTTGAAGTTTGTTCCACTAATTAATTATCTGTGTTCCACGTGGTGGGAGAGAGCGCTGCGGCCAACAGTGCCTATTTACAGTAACTTCTAAACATATTATATATGTACCAGTCAGTCTATACATATAACTAACTGCGACTATACAGACAGGATATTTATTCTTGTTGGTAAAAAAAAAGACACGCTATGTTTATGTCGCCAAAACTACAAATCGTATTTCAATAAAAAAAAGTTAAAACAAACGGGAAAGCTTCCCTCAAACGACGAGTTGAAGTTTGAGTAAAGGTATTGCTTGAAAAAGTAAGCTATAGATACTGCCTCTAAAACTATTAAAACCGTATTTAATGGTTATTTTATGATGTGATGTTATTCCCTTTAAATTTCGGGATCAACGTAATGAGAAAGGCAGTTAAGAGGGATATGTCAATCGAAAGAAGGCAGTAAATTGTTTGAAATCAATTAAACCCTCTACTCCGCAGCGGGGGAGCTGGAGAGGTGTTGAAGTAGTGTTTGGCAAACTCATACTACTAAACTTAATCTAACAATTTCAATATTTAACATATTATTGCTTCATTGAAATTCTCCATTAAAGATGCCCATATCGGCAAACTGTTTTATAATTAATTTTATTAATTCCTAATTAGGATGATGTCATATTATTGTACACATTCCATGCTGATGACTATACATTACTTTTCCTTATTAGTTTATTCAAAATAAGTGGTGAAACTAATTTATCAATCAAGTCTACTATTATATTTACCAAAATGCTACAAGAACACTAAAATATTTCCCACTATTCATTTCTAATTAATATTCAAACTATTAAGCACAAGCAAATGCAAGTTCACCGAGATTCTATACCAAAATGTCATTTGAATCCTCATTAATAATTTTCGTTTGAATTCTTTCGTATATGTATATATATAGTTCACTGCGTTTTCATTCCTAATATTTTATATTTAATATTTTGCACAAATTCACGGAGAGAAAACTAGAAAGATCTTATGCACTGTTTTGTTACCTGGTGGCATAAAACTAAATTAAATTTAAAATTAAACATTTAACTGTTTGAATTATTCATTGATATAATCGACATAAGAAAACGACGACGTGTTAGACCGAATTTTTATTGATTCATACGCGTTTCACCTCTGGCGTGGCTTCGTCAGTGTTACTAATAAAATTGCAACATCAGGTAAATAAAATATCTGTTTTTAAATACAATTCGGAGTGCAGAGCACTGGATTGACATTTGGTTCAACGGAGCTGACTACAGTGAACAGATTAAAAAAGCGAAAGATACAATCGATTAAAAGTAGCGGAGTAGTACAGGATTAATAAAATTTCACAAAACTAGAAGCTAAAAACACTAAACACATAAGAAAGACTAAAAGGATTCTGATATATAAAAACAAACAAATGAAAATAAGAACTAAAAAAAGTCCTGACTCATCATAAAACCACGCTGGCTCCGGCAATTCAAAATAGGCTTAATTTTTGCTATACAAAGAGCTTCCTTAATGGTGAGTTTAAAACGAGCTCTCTCTCTACAAATAACAGTATGATTAAAATTAGTAGAAGAACAGCTACGGGTGTGAGCAAACACACTAGAGGGAGGATGAGTGTGTTCCCTCAGACGATCGTCGATGTACCTGTCCGTCTTGAATAAATAAAAAAACGGTCTAACACGTCGTCGTTGTCTTGTGTTGATTATGTCTCCAACGACCTTCCTAACATTCTTTGATATGGTTGGTCTTTAAATTCATTCATCATATTTTATTTTGTTAATATTTTCATAATGAAAAAAAATATTGACAGTACAACGTTTTGAGTTACGCCTGATTTCATTTTCAAATTAACAACAATGATGAATAATACATAGCATACAGCTGGTATAACATACAAAAATGCATAATGAATATCGTTTACAGATGATGATATATGTACAGAACTTGTGCTAGTCTAAATCTATAAAGCACCAGTTCGGTACTATCACCAGTTGTAAACGTTATTTATTGTTTATGTTAGCTTTTCTTATCCTCGTAGCCGGGATTTACATTCATTAAATTAATCTTGCCGTGCTTACAAAAGCGAGCATTCGAATTACCAGATTTCAGTATATTTTTAACTAACGTGCATGAATATACTAACTGTGCATTGAATAACAATTTATGCGTTCTGTTTACTAGGATTGATTTTCGAAATAACGTTGTGAATAGAGATTAATAAGAAATTATAATCAGTTTAAGTGACCGGGGACGAGGACAAGCCCAAGTACCACACCCAAACCTGATAGCAGTACAACGTCCGGTCAGACAAAGATTGAAGCATATAGCCACAAAAGGCAAGAAATCCTCCCCGAGAGAATGATGAATAAAAGGGACCACAGACATATGTATAGAAGAACTCAGAAGAGAAGTCGACGTAAGAACGCCGATCATGCCCCCATGGAACGCCAACTATGATGAGATTACCATCCACACTGATATCCCTCATGCCTCTAATCAGTAGCGGAAAGAGTCAACATCGCAAGAGAAGAACTGTCAAAACTACAAAAGATGGATTTGGAAGTATAGACTGACGGATCAGTCAAGAAAGGAATGCATAATGGAGGGTTCGGGATGTATCATCGTGGACCATCAGAATACTATCCGAGCACAAATCAAGTCAATGGGAGCGAGAATCACCTTCAGTTTCACAGGCGAAATGTTTGCATCTGTGAATGCCTAGGATGGGTTTACGAAAACCAAGGGAAAGCTGGAATGGGAACGATTTTGCTCGGATAGTCAAAGCTCACTCACCACCGTCAAACAGGGGGTAACTCAGAATATGAACCGTACCATCAACGCAATCTGGATCCGTGACACGAACATCCATATTACCATGCAGTTTGTACAGGCACACAATGGAACGAAGAGGCGGACAAACTCATTTATTATTAGCCCTCCTGGCGATGTCCAAGTGTAAAATCGATGTTTTGGTTGATTGAAGAGTTGAAGAGTGTTTTCCAGCTATTTCTTTCATTTCCACAGTACCAACCTTAGCGTTCCACTCTCCCATTATCACCAACAGATCTCCTTTCGGGATGTTATCTTCAATTTCACTTTGTTCTGTCGTAGATTGGGATTCATATATTGATTGGTTCGCCTTGCAGGTTCACTGAAATGATCCTGTCATTGACTGGGTTATATCCTAGAATCGATCCAGATGTTAATTGTGCACAGTATAATTGCTACTCCATTTTTCCTTTGTGACTCGTACCCAGAGTAAATTATTCATACTGATCAAACTGAAAGTGTCCTATACCCTACAATTTCAATTCGCTGATGACCATAACATCGAGTCCTGTTCATCTGCTCTCCTGTTCTTCAAGTAGTATCACGGTATATTCCCAAATTGTCTGCCAATACTAAAATATATACTCTCCATTTCCATCCTGTCTACGAGAACGAAAAAAACTATATCATTTCCTACATTGACCTTTTCATCAGAATACTTTCATAAGATAATAACGACGTCTTATGATTTTATTCTAAATATCGTTGCGATATTTTGAATAATTATTCACTACAAAATGCGATATAATTGTCTGTCATCATTGATTACAATAAACATCCATTGATATCGATTTAAAATATAAAACTTATAAAAACATTTTTATGATGTTTAACGTTACAAGAACGTTTTCATTTTTCATTACCGATAAATATATTTCGAATGTAAAAATAATAAGAAATATGAAAAACATGGTTACTTACTATGGTGAACCATCCTGCGATGCTCAGAGTTTCTTCAGCTTGCGACTGGAAATAAGCGATGTTCATGTTATCATATTTTACATGAAAAACAATGTGTTTTAATAATCTCTTGAAAAATAAAAACCAAGATCTAGCACATACTGAATAAATTAATATATTCTTTGCGTCTTAATATGACACTAAACTACAAGAGCAAGCTGTGTAGTAGACAGGTAGCACCAAACCCCAAGGAAATGCCTCCTGGCTAGAGTCTACTAGCATGTGTGGTAATGACTGTTTTACGTAGCCTAGTCAGCTCACATGGATAGAATGTCAACTCCGAAAATAAAACTACACTGCTGCCTTGAAGGTAACTTGAAGGTAACCTTTTCAGACAAAGGTTAGAAGACGAACACTCTGATTTCAAATCTCTGTGCCTGGGCAACCATCAGCGTCAAAATCTGGAAAGGGCGAAGGAGCTTTTAAGAGCCAACGACCATCCAGAAATAGATGGTGTCTCGTTAAAACACTGTGGTTCAGCTAATGCAGCGCCCACTCCGAATTTGTCCCAATTTTTTATTTTGAACATGTTTATGTGTTAAGGACGTGTGCCAAGTGAATGGGTAGTAGGGATTATCATCTCTATATGGGAGAGAAAAATAAATGTTTTGGAACCAGATAAATCTCACTGGATCACTTTATTTAGCCATATGAAGGCGCTCAACAGAATATTGGATAAGCGTTTGAAAATGATAGTGAAACCGTTATTTAGAGAAGAACAACAAGGTTTTATTTAGAACTGGCGGAGGAACAACGAAGCGAAGGATGGAACGATCATCATGGATTAGGAAGAGACATTGAAGAGATGGAAAGAATATTTCAACTAACTGTTTGCAGACAATCGCGGTGAAAGACTGACAATTAAAAAAAACGGTGGCAATCCTATACTGAAGGAGGAACCAAAGAGGTGCTGATCAACATGGAAAAGGGCAGAGCTGCCGGCCCAGACGGGATTCCTGTTGATATGGTTCTAACATTAGAAGACTTTAGCATTGAGCGGAAGACCTCACTAGCCAACACGATCTACGACGAAGGAAGTCTCTTGGAACACCCCAGTGGGACGCCACAAACTGAAAAGTGATCGAGACGCAGATCCCACACAGCTGAAGAAGCTTCTCCCAGGTGGACACTTCTATTGCTTGTCTTACTGCAAGAGGCCCCTGCGCTAACGCACGGATGGAAGACGGACTGTCAGTACAGATAAGGAGTGAGGGGTCTCGAGGGATACGATTTCTGTCAATCCCGAGGATACACTCCTGGCCTTTAACAATTGCGTAAAGCTCTGCCCGGTAACTGGATGAAAAAATACTCGATGTTGTGGTCTCTGAGATGATCCCCTCTTGATCCTCAACATAGATATCCACGGCTCCTGCTCCTCTGCTATCCGCGACTGAACCATCTGACCACATATCGATCGAATGTGGGCCTCGAGCAGCCAGAGTTTGCAGAGTGCGATTTCTTTTATCAGGACCGCTGACCTCTAGTCAAGCATGGAAGGAAACTCTTTCGGACATCCATCATTCTCAATGAGCATATGGAGACATTATGAAAAAGTCTTCACCACAGGAGGTGTCTCTGTTTGCTTTGGGGGCCTCTTACCCCCACTTCGGATTTTCTTCAAACCAAATTCTTGGAGAGCTTTGTCCGAGTCATGCTGTCAGCTCTCATGCCTGCCAGCTGCTTTCGCCAACCTTTGCTTCTTTGGAGGTCTGAATGACTGGGAAACGTCGATATAACGTTCTGCTTTCCTTGCCGTGTTTGCTTTAAATCTCATATAAAGCGGAACCAGGTCCGCTTCCAGTAGCAGCGACTCTACATTTGCTGTGCGGACGCAAACGGTAATGGCTCTCGCGGCGCGGTTTCGAAGGCATTCAATTCTCTCAATGCGACTTGCAGCCATGGATGCTGACCAGCACTCTGAACCGTACTCGATGACTGATCTAATGTAACCAAGATAGAGAGTAGTCCTCAAGTCTGAGTTGGATTAAGTCCAATGCACTTGTATTTAACAAGTCTTCTGTCAGCCATCAGATACGAAAATACAATCATTGACATCTCACGATAAGTGGTTTCATTGTAATGGAACTGAAAATGTTGCAGATCAGTCTACTTGTCCCAGAACGTTTGAGTCATGGGATAAGGACATCTGGTTTAGCGGAACCTCGTGGTTGAAGGAAGAGATGTCAAATTGGCCTAATTCATCGATTGATCATTACAAAGCCGTTGACGAAGAGATTGTGGTGCTTCAAATTTTTGAGAAGGAGACAAATCAGGCATATATATTTGATGTGAATGCCTTTGAAAGTTTGTCTCGAGCCTTACGTCTTTTTTCGTATGTTATGCGAGCTGTTCGAAAATTTTGATTAAGGGAATTTGCTCCTCGAGCTAATCCTAAAGGACCCATTACGCATGACGAACTAGAACAAGCAAGAATTTGTTTGATTAAAAGAGCTCAACGGAAAGTATATTGGGAAGTATTTGAAGTGTAAAGAAACGCAAGTCAGTGGGTAATAATAGTAAATTGCGTAAACTTGGAGCCACGTTGGAGGAAGGAGTAATAATTTCAGTCGGTAGAACCGAACCAGATAGACCGCTCATAATTTTGCCACCGCACTGCGGAATAACGGACTTGATTATCAAGAAAACTCATACAGATCTGTTTTACAATGGTGTTGAAGGAACTCTGAGCGAATGGAGAAATGTCTATTGGGTAGTTCGAGGTCGTCAAGTGGTGAAAGCAGTCCTAAGACAATGTCTTGTGTGCCATAAATATAAAATATATAAATAAATATAATCCCTATATTCAAAAGGAAGCTCCATTATCAAGACTTCCCACAAAACAAGTGACCCCTTTCGTATATCTGTATGTGATAATGCTGTTCATTTGTTCTGAAGAATTGCAAGAAGTGTTACCTCTTGATTTTTACATGTACAGTGGTGAGGGCCGTGCACTTGGAACTTTGTCCAGATTTAAGCATAGAAAACTTCCTTTTTGGCCCTCAGTTGATTCAAAGCTAGATATGGAAGTGTTTCACTGTTAATATCAGATAATTCTAAAACGTTTTTATCTTCAAAGTAGGCACTGAAGGGGGAATTTGATTTGAGAATGATCCCGGAATATAGCCCACAATGAGGTAGAATGTGGGAACGCCTAATCAGATCCGTAAAAACTGCATTGAAGAAGTTTCTGTGACGTCAAGCGGTGCCTTTCGAAGTATTAATCATACCTATTTCAACAAAAAGAGTTATCTTTTTGTTGAAATAGGTATGATTAACAAGCGTCCAATTACTTATCTTACGCAAGATGCACAAGAACCTAAACCCTTGAGACTAGCTGATTTTTTTCCTGGATTTTATGAATACATGGGTGCATATTGATAGTTCTCGCAAAGACTAACAAAGAGACACGAAAGTCAACAACACTTGCTGAAAGGATTTTGGAATCGTTGGAGAACAGAATATCTCAATGAGCTGCATTCTTGGAATCTTAAGACGAATGTAGGAGGAAAGTATTTTCCGAGAGTTGGGGACGTGGGTTTGGTTGATCCTCGAAATACGTTTCTGAAGAATAGTTCCTAAGGTCTCTTGGTAGAGTTTGTCGTCTTTTTCCAGGAGTAGATGGCTTTCCTAGAGCAGCGTTAATTTTTCTGTAACCGTACTAAACTACGCAGACCCACTTTGCAGTTATACCCCCTGGAAATTGTCTCAGATGAGATGTGCACCCAGGTGAAACAGGAGAGCAACCAACAACGACTACTGGGACTACGATGCCGAAGGAGAACCCGGAGATATTGACGAGTCATGCTACCGCTGGAACTATGGGACCTACGGGAACTTCGGGAAGATTGAATCATGGTAATGATTCGGTGTCGAGGACTTTATCTGGAAGAAAAATTGTGAAACCTGATCGTTTTATTTATCAGACATGACTTTTGTTTAACCTTTGCGGGGGACAATTTCTGTTTTTTTATTGATTTTTACCTCGGTGTCAGTTGCAGCGCGGGAATCTTATCGGGTGTCCTGTATTCTGGACACGTTCCCGCACCTCGGCGAGTGTTTAGTTTGAATTTCAGAGGCTGCCTGTCTGGAAACTAGTCACATTGTTTCTCACGCGGCCAGTTATAGTTGTGAACTTGTTGTGAGTATAGCAATGCATAACCTGACAGTTGTATAAAAGGTGCTCCACAAGAACTGTACAAGAACTCAGTGTTGTTTTTTAATTTGTTGTCAATAAACTTGCATTAATAGAAAGTTTTGTCCTGACAGTTTCATAACAGTATTTAATGACTATTGGGGGGACCATTTGTATGAGCGCCCCCCCTAACCATAATATTGAGAGGACGCGTCCCCCCCCCCATCGACACCCCTGAGAAACTCTATATAGGAATGGGAGTGTTTGTTCAATTGATGGTAAATCCAATTAAAGTTCTGAGCAAGCTGTTGGATAGAACATGATTTCTTGGGGAAATTAAAAAATATGAGGCTGTTTCAATCGAAAAGCTATTGGAGAAGCATAAAGAATTAAAAAAAGGTGTTGAATTGCTTCTGTTTGTTCGATTCATTGGTTTTAAATTTCAGAGAGACCAAACTGGGCGACACAAGTTTCACAAAGTGTGAGCATTGTCACTCTGTTCTGAGTTGTTAGGTAAAGAATTTTCTTACGTTATGACTAGACGATTTACACAGGATCATGCCGAAAATACATCCAGTAATGTTCGAAGAATTGGTGGCTTTAACGATAAGCCTGGTGCCAGGGAATATGTAGTGTCCAGTCTCTCAATTTTTTTTCTGAACAGTCATTTCACAGAACAAACGGTGAGCAAGAAAAAGAAACTACATTGTTGTCATGTTTTCAGGTGCCTTAAGTCGAATCAACGGCTCTTATTCCTTTCCCCCCATTTTCCAAACCTTTTCTCCTGCATTGCCAGCGATCTTCCTTGTCTGACAGAGGCAGAGTCATCTCGTGCCCGATGCCACATAACCAGTTCTGGGGAAGAATTCATTTTGACAAAATGTAACTGCATTCTCCTTTCCTCTCAGTAGATCAGCTAGCTCTAGGAAGTTCACCATCATTAACAAAAACAATATCTGGACCCCTGGGGCTCTCCTATAGTCTCAATGGACACTCTATAGTCTAGGGGGCAACTGCCGTAGGGACAGTGCAACCATAGCAAACCTTGAAATTAGCCGCCAGAGAAAAGTGCATACTAGTGTCTTTATAGGAAAATTCTGACATAGTCGGGATCGAGCAGCCTTACCTTTGTAACCGTAGACTTCCACTTCGCATAGTGTAAGATAGTCCGTTCCATTTTTTGCAATTTCCATGCTACTTCCACGAGCTTCGCACGTTTTCTCGAGTATCTGATAGTTGCTGGTGTTACTTTGGTGTCTGGCACAATAATTGATACTGCTTGGTCCATACACCAGAATATTAAAATTATTCAGTCGGCTGCCGTGTGTAGCTTCAGTGTAGATTTTGACTTTGCTGATATTGTAGATGGATCCAAAATCTATTCGCCACCAAGGAGTTGAAGTGTTTGTCGTTTTCGCACAAAATTTATTTTTAGAAGGGATAAATTCCATTTGATGATCACCATCAACCGCGTATTTGGATTGACCTGAAGCGGCAGTAGTCTTCTGACTGGTCGGTTTACCACGTGAGATGATGACTAACTCTGAATCAGAAAAAAAACACATTTAGAAATACACTGCACTAAAAAACGCAATTAGTCGCGTTTGTTTTGAATAGCCGCGTTTAAAACTTTAGAGGACAAACAGCTGATTCTCAATTGGTTTACAGTCTAGACCAGGGGTTGGCAAACAGCTGATTCTCAATTGGTTTACAGTCTAGACCAGGGGTTGGCAAACAGCGGCTCGAGGCCCCCCTGCCATTTCATAATATTAATCCGTCCCGCGAAATGATTTTTGAAATTAAAAAAAAAGAATGGATGATTACCGATACAGTATTGTCGAACCGACAAAACACCATTTACTGCGTGTGAAAGCAATAAAACACTATAATTATGTTTTATATAGCGTATTATATACCCTATGCGTTTACCGATAGTCGCGTATAGCCAGCCTATTATCTGCTAGTCAAGGCTGTCAACTCCAGCCTGACCGGGAGCCTCAATCACTGCCAGTTTCAAGCACTCATGGAAGAGTCCGAAGCAGCATACGCCGACTTCCTCTACATCTGCGAGGTCCGCTGACTGTCTTGCAGAAACATGCTGGATCGCGTTTGGAAGCTCAGGGCCCAGATCGTCACCTTTCTCAAGGAGAAAAACCTCCCTCATGCTGTGAAGTCTCCAGGACCCTGTGTAGTGACGACGGGTTGCGTGGGAAGTTTCTGGAAGCTTCTGGCCCACTGTATTTCTTTATAGACAGAACATTTCCCCTCCTCCGGCTTCCATGAAATTGCTAAGCACGTCCGCGGCATCATCGCGATCTTCGGGAGTACGTACTGCTGAAAGCAGCTATTCGGTTAGGTGAAATACACGAAGAATCGTCTACGTGCGCAGCTGTCGGATCCCCGCCTGAACGATATTCTTACTCTCTCCACTTCATCCTATCTGCTCGACATTATTAGGCTGTGCAAGGACAGACAGCACCACTCGGCGCATTAATTTTCTGAAATGTTCAATAAAAAATCAAATAAAGGTGTTTCAAATTTGATTTTTCCATGTTGATCTGTTCGTCTGGCCCTCGGCTGGGTCTTGATTTGGCCTGCGGGGTCAGAAGGTTTGCCGTCCACTGCTCTAGACAATTGATATTATGGGAACTGCACTATGTTAATAATTATTGGAATACAAATATCAACGATTGTACTCTAATTATTTTTTAAATGTTTGCAAAATCAGTGTATTTTTAAGGAGTGTAGTATTTTGACTGTTAATTCTCAAAAGAAAGATTTGTGTATAAAATTATGAAAAATAATAAATCTATATAAAGTCGTTACTTCAATAGTTACCTTAATCTTTTATCTTATGGAGGTCAATGTATATTTGTTTACGCGTCGATTAAAAAGTCTTTTAGACGAATTGATTCATAATTTTCGGTTTATTTAATTTTACTAGTATGCGAATAAATAGCAAACGCTGTCATGTTCTCGCACAAATTGCAATGGCGAATTATACAATAGTTGTATTGCGTTAGTTTGTAAGCGACAAAATCAGGTAAAACGATGTTAAATGCCGACAATTTTTAAAACATCTGACGATGAATTGAGACGAAATTATACATATTTTCCTTAATAAACATAAATTTATTTAATTTCAAATTTGTCGTAGATTTCGTACCCCGAAACAGAAAATTTGTTTTTTTCTTCAGAATTTCCCTACTCCTAAAACAGTGTGATAAATGCTCTTGTAAACTAATATGACATTTCGATCGAACCTTCTCTACTCCCTCTGTCAAAGTCGAGGAACCACTCAACTGCCCGACTGTCAGTATAGAGTTAGGCGATTCAGTTAGTGGAAAATCGATTTTTTGCTTGAGATATATTTTTGTCTTTTCTGCTCATTATTTCTAGATATCCAAAGTACATAGAGACGTGTAGATACATTGTAGACTGACACCACAATTTTTCGGCGGAATCGATAGAGGCGGCTCAAGAGCTATACTGACCTGACGGACGAAAAGTATACACATCTAAACATAGATGGAAGACAGGTCAAGAAAGTGGAAGATTGTAACCTCCTTGGGGTCTTTATAACTGTCGAAAATAAATTGACAGAAGAATTGCATTCGGACTCTTGGCAAGATATGGAAGGATAATGGACTATAATGTGAAGAAAACGAAGATGAAAGTGAGAGAATGGTCTGCGGTTTTCTCAATGGGGCAGAGTCCTGGACCATGAAGACAAGAATGAGAAAAATAATTAATCGAGGCGTTCGATATGTGGGCTTGGAGAAAACTGCTGGGGATCAACTGGAGAGAAGACCGCACAAATACAAGCGTATTGGAGGAGATTGGAAACCCAGACAGTCTATCTACTAGGCCGAATTCATAGAGCACAGCTAGGAACTATAGTAAATGGAAACCGAAGACGAGGAACGAGCGAAAAGTCAATGACTGGACAACATCAGGAAGAGGACAAACAGACCCATCATCTCCCTTATTAGAACCGCCCAAGACAGAAGACAGTCGTGGACAGATTCATGAAAGCGCTCACCACCACCAGATAGATTAGATCAAATACTATTTTCTTTTTTACAATTATTCTGCATTTCACGCCATGACTGAAACGTTCCCTCGTTTCACAAAACGAATAATATGTCATCTACTCACAACTGATTAAAACAATATGGTAAAAGTATTGTCGATGAAATGAACACCACTTTTGGTAACTATTCGGTACTGCTTGTTCTCACTCCTGCAAACAATACCTCAGGCTAGAATTTGTTCCTATATAGGATCAGCACGGAATAGGCACAGAAACGTTATCTCTCCCATGGCACCAGCTAATAACTTCGTTTTCCCATTATGTTCTGCCTGTTTTCCCAGAGCTTCTTTGTCGGCTATTGCTTGGTTACTAGTGCTGCTGTGCAATTGATTAAAAATAGCGGTTATTTGCGCTTCAGGGACACTAGGTTGTTTGCCATTTGGAAACATGCCTAATTTATTTTCACGTTGACAGTTTTCATCTATATTTTAAATTTTCTGTATTTTTTTGCTTTTTACGCCTTTCTTCACACACGAGGCTGGTATTGTCTATTTCGGCAGTTATTCTCTGATATTCTGCTCTCTCCCATTAAGATAATTGAAAGACGGTGGCAAAGCGCACCCTATCTGCTCCCAGAACTGGCCTACGATCGCAGCAATAGTGCTTCCAGGTGGGTGATGCTAACAAAACGTGACAATTTTCATGGATAGGATTTGGTACATCTACATCTCTACATATATGTCTAAAATCAATACTTATTGTGATGTTTTGGAAAAGCCTATAAAGAGAAGTGAAGCTTAACATCAAAGAATCCTCTCTAATTTTCTCTGTGAATGAATTTCCGCAATGGAAGTTTCTTTATTAATCCGGAAATTAAAATCGGGAACAACCAAACGGTCAAGTTTGTTAAAACAAAAATCTGCTTCATTAATCCGGACGGGGAACCAGCCGCGATCGCAGCGTTTCATTAATCCGGACGGGGAACCAGCCGCGATCGCAGCGTTTCATTAATCCTGGACGGGGAACCAGCCGCGATCGCAGCGTTTCATTAATCCTGGACGGGGAACCAGCCGCGATCGCAGCGTTGCATTAATCCTGGACGGGGAACCAGCCGCGATCGCAGCGTTTTTCAAATAGTATTGGAGAACTTGGTGCCAATGAGGAGGACGATGAGGAGGACCGAGGCAAGGAGATTGGTCGAGTAGCTGATCACCTTCTTTGAGCAGTCCACCTCGGATGATGAGGCAAACAGGAAGTTACTGGATTCACTGTGGGAGATGTCGGTTAGAATGGTGATGAATAGATTGTGTGCAGTGAAGCAACGTAAAGTTACAGACTTTTACAAACCTATAAAAGGGAGACTAAAGAGGGCCGAACTACATGCTAAATTGACAGAATTATAAAAATGACCCTAATTCCTGCTTTTTATTTACTATTGAATTTTAGTAAAAAATGTTTCTCCCAAATTTTAATGACACGCTGAAAATTAGTGACTAAGTCATTTTGGTTGACAATTCAAGCGCGTGGATCAAACAAAGTCCATGAAAAGAGTTTTCATAAAGAGAAATCGTTTGACCTATTAGCCATTATCGTCAACTTACACAAATTATATTTTGTATTAGAATAATTTTTTCCTTTCCATAACTTATTGTTTGCCTTTTCATTCGTACATTTTCGTATCTTTTCTATAAATGTGGTAATTCTTTCCTTAATTCCAAATTTTCATTTTGTCATATATATTTTACACGCATCGTGTCTTCCTTTACCGACCTACATATTTCTCTGTGCTAATAATCTACAATCTTCTCCTCATGCAGCTATCCCAGCGAAATGGACCAATCTGAAGAGCTCTACTTCAACGAGGAAACATTTCGTATCCATCTGCGAGATGCCGGTTACGATGTCGCCTCACTGACCCTCCCGGTCGACCGCTTCCATCCGGAAATGCGGGGAGCCTCCAGACGTGAGTTCTATGCCACCTACACGCGAACTTGCTATACATACTGTACATCGGGATATCCTCCGAAGATGTCCTACCAACTATTCTATGGCTTTCTATCCCTGTTATGGGTTTCATTGGCAGTGACTTAGAAGAATAACTTGACGAGTTTTCTTCACAAATGCAGTGTTGCCACAAGCTGCGATATGCGATATTATCAGCAGTCTCTGGGATATTTTAGAAATTATATATTAAAATATATTGTTTAACTATTTGAAAATATATTAGACGTTATTAAAGATTCAATTATTATTAGTATACACTTATTAGATACTCTCAAACACAACACACTTTCTATTGTGACCGAGAGATGTCAGAATTATAAACGCGGTGTTTTATGCAAAACATACAGGAATTATTTATATGTGAAGTTGATTTAAAAACGGATTTATTTGACTATTCAGGGTTCGTACGCTGTCTGCAAAAGTCTGGAATTTTTTGTGACAAAGAAAACAAAATTGTTGAAACAAATCCTGTGACCTAGTAGAAAAAGTGTGCATGTTTTCCAAATGTCAAACACTGAATGAACTTGATAAGATACCGACTATTGTCCCCGAAGTTGAAATCTTCATTTCCATCGCCAACGAAGTTGAACCTTTCCTCACAAAATTCCAAACCGATCAGCCAATGCTTCCCTTCCTCACCGGCGATCTGACCAACTTCCTGAAAAACCTCATGTCACGCTTCGTGAAGAGCGACTACCTGGAGAATCCAACTACTCAGATGATTGTGGAACTTGACTTGGAGAATTCCAACAATCTCAAATTTGTAACCCAAATCGACCTTGGCTTTTCTGCAACGAAAACAGTAGC
>JAUYWV010159033.1:0-18413 GCA_032274565.1 Nematoplana nigrocapitula
TCCTTTAAAAACTGGGGGAAGACGCAGCACCATCCCTATACCATCTATGCGGATATAGAGTGCTTGCTTGTGAAGGGGGAAGATGCCTCGAAACATGAGTGTAGTATATATAGATAGTTTTGGTCTAAAAGCACTCTAAAAATGCTAAAAAAATCGGGGGGCTTCGCTCTGCCCCCAGACCCCCATATATGGCTCGCAGGCCCCCCACAGCTCTAATTCCTGGATACGCCGGTGGTGCGCTGTGCGAGGGTTTCGCAGTTCCGTTCGCGGGATATTGACGCGCAGTTTCTTTTGGCTGGTCCGACGATTTGAAAAAATGGTCCAGTGATTTAACAAAAATAGAAATAATATATATAAAATCTCATGGTTTTTAATAATACTCAATAAATTTGTAGAGAAAACCATACACAAAAAGGCATAGAAAATGCAGAGCAATAGTAATATGGAGTACAATTACCATAAATATCACAAATTTAGTTTGTTTTCTAGATAGCAGCAGCGGCGCGCAAACCAGACATTTTTAAGGGGAGGGGGGTAGAGTACTGGGGGAGGGCGCCAGCTATAAGTTTGGGGCGTCAAATTTTCAAAGAAAGTTTGTTTTTATTTATTACTTTTTTCGTTTTGACTAACCTGGCGTGAAACCATATGTACCTACCTTATAATTTCCTAATCAATGTACTGATCAGGTTTATTTCACAGAAAGGATGTGTTTGTAAGCGAATACACTATAGGCCTACTCCGATTATTAAAAAAACCGCCATTTCTATTGCAAGAAAAATACAAATTGAGAAGCTGCGATAACAGCTGCGAGCATTCTGATTGGTCACGCGGCGATTTAAAATCTTGAAATGTTTACGAATATTATGAGAATATTGTAGTTAGAACAATCAACACTATAAATCAAGTCCACAATTAGGATTACCCGTATATAGCGTTAGTAATCCTATCTATAATAATGAATTTGAACTCTGTAGTATATTGATTTAGCATCGCAGCAATCGCCATTCTCCTAGTTGATTCATTTCGCATTGCAATCAATAATCGCTTATTTTGCAGAATTCAAATTTATCAATCGGCTACTGCAGAATTCAAATTTCTGCAACGGGGTGATTTAGCATCGCAGGAAAACATGTTTTTGGGGGGTATTTTCTACTGTGGGCCTCTCAATTAGAAACTTTGCATCTCGTGGCTATTTTACCCATGTTACCCGTTGGCGTAGCAGTTTTTTGAGTCCTCAAAAGAGTTGGGAGAAAAATGCCGGTCAGACATACATACATGCATACTCACATTTCTCTAATTATAGATGGGATAGGATGTCATTAAGTATATAATTATTACATAAGTAACATGTCGCACTGCAATGATATATGTTACATGTTTAGTATATTTCGAAAAATAATATGTAGTTTTAGCTATAGGTTACAAGCTATAGGTCTTAAAAAACCCGAACTCTGACCAGGATCGATCACAATAATCACACCTTTCAAATATACTACTTCGGTATATTACTGATTCAAACGGAGACTAGGACAGCGCTGTTTCGCTCATATATGCTAGCCTAACCCTTGATATCAGAAACATACCAAGATGTAGTACTCTACTTGTGGGCCTTGTATATAGAGTACTACTTCTTCATGGCATCTTACTGATGTGAAGGGTTAGGCTAGCTGATGAGTTATAACAAGAGCGAAACAGCGCTGTCATAGTCTCATTTGGCATCAGTAATATTGTTAGCCGGCTTCCGAAGTAGCTAACCAGACTTAAGAAAGATAAAAAGGTGTGGTCGGGACAAACAAAACTTTATTATTAACTATCACAGCCCACCTAGGCCGAAACACAACAAAGAGGTCAGCTATACTGGCACAAACAACTCTCTCTGCAACCTAACTCTCAGATACCGACTCGTACAGGGCAAAAACAACAACAACGGCCTATAAAGAAGTTGCCGTGTGAGTACTTACAGTCACAGAATTAAATTAAAAGAGGTACACAGCCTGGTATCAGTCCACAAGATCGTGGGGGTTTTCGTGTCACCAAGGTGGTGTGATCCGGACCCCCCTAACCGATTTGCAGACCGATGACCAGACGGGCCTGGGAGCCCTAACAAAAAGGATGACCGAGACTGGTCAACAGTTCGCGTCGCACTGTGAATCCTCGTCGACAACTCCTGGGGACCACGTTAACCCCTCTCCCACGTACCAGCGAACAGTAGGAGGTACACTCGTCCGAACTCGTGGGGACCACGTTAACCCCTTTGCCAAATACAACCAGGCGAAGGAACAGGGAGAACACACAGCCCTCTACCCGCCCGTAACTAGCAACAGGTCCTGGCGTTATCGTAACTCTCGTTCACCTCGCTGCCACAGCTTCCAACGTCTTACAAACTCTACGTTTCTCTGTGTCTGTGTGTTCTCTTGCAAAATGCCGGCCTAATTAAATGTAAAATCAACTGTACAAGCAAACTCAACCTAGCTGAACACAAGTCAATACACAGATCAATACCGCCACCGGCTTCGGACAAATTGAATACTACTCCACCCCGCTAATCTGGAAAACAAGTTGCGTGACAACTTCACCACTAACAAAACCAAATACAAAGATTAGCGCAAAGTGCTAACAATATACGTACCTATTTACGCTAAGTAGTATATTTGGCAGGTGGTATCATTGTTCTTCTTTCGACTTATAATATTACGTAGATAGGAGATGTAGGGCAAGCTTAAATTCTGTATGTATATATATGTATGTTTTTTATAACAAGGTTACAGCGTCGAAAGATCTCATCACCCTTTCAATTTCAATAGTAAGATCTCTGTGTACATGCATTAATGCCAGTCCTGTGAGCCTTTCATTAGTCATGCTGCTCCTCATATATATTTTAAGTCTATAGAGGCTACTGAAGCTTCGTTCAACAGTAGCGGTAGAGACACAATTAATTAAACAATATATATCAGCCATCATCAGGGTTCATATGTGGTGTATGCTCCACAAACTAGACTTCATGTATGAAATGCTAACTATGCAGTATATACCGGGTGATCAATAAAAAGTGTCGGAGATTAAACTTCAATTATTTCGTAAATAAACAACCGATTTCTCTGAAACTTGGTACTAAGCAAGTAAACAAGTGTAGGCTTAATGTGGCATATTCAATTTTGTAAAAATCAATAAAATACTGTAAAAGATTTAAATTCAAATTATATTTACAATATTTAAAAAGCATTTACACTGACAGACGTTTTAATTCAAACATGACTTCGATAAAGAACGCATGTCTATCATTCTGGCCACGCACTCAGGAGTGTATCAACACAAAGGGAGGTCAGCTTGTTTCCCGTTAACTCATGTTATCTATTCTGTTTTTTATGTTCCCCTGTGATTTTTAGACTGTCAGTTTAAATGCTTATCAAATATTGTAAATAAAATTTGAATTAAATCTTTTACAGTATTTTATTGATTTTTTAAAATTTGAAAATGTCACATTAAACCTACAGGTGTTTACTTGCTTAGCACAAAGTTTCAGACAAAATCACCCGGTATTATCTAATTATGATCATAATCTCGTATTGATTGAAAATCATTTAAATTATCGGAGATTCGCGGGAAATAATTGAACACCATTAACCAATAGATTTACTATTGAAAGTTAGATCACAGATTAGGGATACCCTACTCTGTAAGTTAGATATATACATAATAATATTTGATTAATAATAATTTTCGATTAATACTGTATAGCATTTGTTTATAGTGCAACTTTTTCACGGATATTTTCAACACGACACAAAAAGAAAATATAGAAAGTGGAATATTAGCTTCATGCCCTTAGTTAAATAATAAGATAAGAACAAGTATTTAAAAAATAGAACTTTTTTTGCTCCCTCCAAAGACTGGCCCGCGGACCTTTTGCTCAAGACACTCCGATCCTGGAAGATATCTGGGAACACCTATACACCAACTAGGAGTTAGGAGCGTCACAGCTCATCTCCAGTGGGTTCTAGCCCACTGTGGTATAGCGGGCAACGAGGAAATGGACAACATTGCCAAGGAGGGATCCAGACTCAACCAACAACTGGAATCAGTAGGTGCCCCGGCCATCGCCAAGGCAGCCAGACGTAGCAGGAAAAAAGACTGGAGACAGAAGTGGCCCGACAACTGGGGCTCCAAAGATGCACATGGTTCGAAAACTGGTGACTGGGGTGACCTCCACAGAGACAGAGCCGCCACAATACACCAACTCCGCACGGGTCACTGCCCCTTAGCCCTCCAATATAAACACCGGATTGGAGGGGCACCATCGGACGACTGCGAGAAATGCGATAATAAGACCTTCATTGCGACCATGTGTAACAGACGTGGAATGACCCTCGACACAATCACACACCTCGTGGTTGAGTGCGACGCACAGGCTCCTCCTGTGAAAACAGGAAGCGGGACAACAACAATCAGCAACCTCCGCGAAAAATGGGATATCAATTACCTCAGCAGCCTGGTGACATATCCAGAACAGGCAAACGGCTTCTGGGAAGAGTACAAGAAGCGGTATCCCGATGTATATGTGTAGTCCCCTTCCCCGATCGCACGTCGACGACGACAACAACAACATAGGAAGACGAAATTCACAGACAGATAGATAATGGACAGAAAAACACGCGAATCCCAATAATACCAAGGCCGTAACTATATTGAGGCAAATAAGGCAAGTGCCTCCCCTCTATTTACAGATTACTTATATTTTGAGGCAAATCAAATATTTGCCTCACTAGTAATTTTTTGCGCCCTCAGACTGATAACAATCAAGATTTCGTTGAAACGCAATAATAGATAAAAATAGCTATTGGTCGAACCATAGATACCTAAAATTGAATTTTTTTATTGGACTTCAATAAAAATCCTGAGAAGTTCGTAGCAAGTATCACCGTAATCGGCTGCAGGCTCAGTCGACAGTCGTCTGTCTTGTATATTATTCAACTGTGTTGGCTATAGACATCCAATAATTTAGGCGAACATTTGACATTTGTTATACTCGAGATATTTGAATAAAGGTGATGAGTCTCTTAATATTCATATCTTGTTTCATCATTTATAAAATACCTGATGCAGTATGTAAGTATACTGTAGTAAAAAAAAAACCGCGCCCTTAAGAATGCAATCCTGAATCCATCTATGAACTAACTAATACTGTATCCCTTAAATAGTTTTTTATTTGCATAATATTCTCACCAGGCGTACAGTAACGCAGATACGACTATATGACCTTTACAGTATATGTCAACTTTTACCTTTGTACCTTCTTTAATTTTCGTTTCTTCTACATAAAAAAATACTACGCATTTATTTATTTTACTTTAGCTACAAATGTGTTACAAAATTATTACAAATCTGTATCGTATCCACTGGTGACCTCCCAGGAAAAAATAACGGGGACTTCTTTACCGGGAACTCTAAAATCTTAGCGTATCGAACATCCTTTCGGCCGCTAACTTTAACATTTTCACTTTGTCATGCCTAATCGTTCATTGTGTGTATGTATTTTTGCTTGTTTTTAATACTGTCAAAATCTTTTTTCGTTTTTTTGTAGACCATGTATACTGTATATGCAATGCATAAGTGTACCGTCATGCGTTTTAGTCAAATCATAAAATCTGGAGTCTGCGTAATAAGTAATATTTTTATAATATCTGACTTAGTATTAAATTACAGGTTGGAATATGACTGGTTCAACGCCATACATAGTCAGTCACAAATTACTTCAGACACTTGTGAAATTTCAAAAAAACTATTTCTTCTGGTAGATTTTTTATGCTGTAACAAATAATGTTTTGGTTTAATGCCTCCTGCCTTGCCCTGTCCGGCATGGCAGGGTTGGGGCTGGGCCAGACAGGGCAGGAAGTAAGGCATTATAAATTATTAATTATTAAACCAACAAATTATTTGTTACATCATAAAACAAATTCAACATAAAAAATATTTATTCACAATTTCACAAGTACCCCATGTAATTTGTGACTGACATAATTAAAATTTGATCAAATTATTTGCGTTTTTTCCAAAATTTGCCTCCCTAAAAATAGAAGGCTGGCTACAGCCTTGGTCACTTCAAGTATTGATTAATTCACTAACACAGTGCAGGTTGGGTCCCCTTTGGAAAATATCTTACATTAATAATCGAAATAAAATATGTAAAATATGTAAGCATCAGTCACAGCATAGTCAGCAATTATCCTATCCTCTACAATAGGCAGTTTCCTCACAACATTAAAAAATAATTAAAATCAATAAAATTATACAGTAGTTCTATTAGAAAGGGCTAAATGATTGAAAATAATTTTAAACCTTATATATTTATTTTTTCCATTGAAGGGAGCACTCCTCAAAAACATCTTCTGCCAGGTCTATTGTAGTTAGCTAGGATTTCTGAAGAAAATGCAATTTAGTTTTACAATGGCTACTGTGTGAAGAAAATAACTGCCAGTAACTAGAAGGTAAATACTAACAGTGTCATTAGAGAACAATATATCTGTTTTTGTCACCTATATAAAAATACTTTGCTATTTTGGAATCAGAAAATATGGATTTTATTAGCCTTACAAATTTTTAGGTAACTGTGCACTACTACACCTACTGCAGTTTAGCTTTCATAGCTTACTTCTTCCTATTGGTGCATGATCAGGTTATAATTGATGCCTTTTGACAGTTTAAGGTCATATAAGCATTGGACCAAATGTGAAAAACAATAACATTTAATATTATATAATGCAAACTTTACTAGCATTGCCTAATGGCAGATATTTCATACTATTTACTTTATAGGCTATATAATGATTAAAATGATAACTATTATAAATTTAAAATGAGTAAGTTAATTAATAATTAAATAGATTAGATATTGATTGGTAGCAGGTGTCAGATTTATGTATTTTAGATTAATTATTGATTATTGATTTCATTATTTAGCTTTGATTATCTAAATTAATTTATATATGATATAAAAATAATAATTTCAAGAGTAATATTAAAAAGATATATCTATTATATGGAAAAAATTACTAGTAAAAGTGAATGCTAGAAAGGGATATATTCTTTTAAAAAGCAATATTGATCCTAAAATTAAAAAAGTTTATAAGTAATATGTATTATATCTATAAATTATGAAAGGTTATTAATATTGCAATAAATGATATTTAATATTTATATAAGTAAATATATTAATATTTTGAAATGAATAAAAAATGTAACGTAAAATTATAAATAAGATCAATAATTATTTAATCGAGTCTTATATTAATTTTAAAATAAATGTTATAAATCTATTTATATGAATAATAATTAAAATTTATACTAAAACTAATTTGTATAAATATTTTCTAAAATTAAATAAGTGATAAAAATATTATATATAATTTAAAAGTAATAATTAAAGTTTTATAAAATTTTAATTATATATACTATAAGTATAAATGATCTTATAGATGATACTTATTAATAAGAAAAAATTTTTTAAATGAATTTAAAAATAATTATTAAAAATGTAGAATTAGATATATTATATATAATAATTATTTTTAGGATTTAAGTTTAATAATATAATATATTAATTATTATAATCAAATATAGTTTTTTAATAGAATTTTAATTTAATTTTATTTTAAGATTTATTGGTATAATATAAAAGAATATTTAATAAATATTTTTATAAAATTAAATAGTATATATTAATAATATAATTTAAATTATTATTATAGATTTAAAATTCTATAAAAAAGCAAAAAAAATTCAATTTATAAAAAAGTAAAAATTATTAAATTATTTTATATTCTTTATACAAAAAAATAATGTTACACAATTTCCACAATTATGAAAACTGATAGCATATTACTAACTATGGAGAATTTTTATTGATGCTTTGCCTTTGGGCTGGGGGTAACTTAAAAAATTCACTGCCACTGGCTGCACTGGTGTGTTGAAGAACCTTTGAATGTGTAGAATGACCTAATAAAGATAACCGAAATATTATCCAAGTATTGCAGTACTGCAGATTTGAAATGGAATGGAAATATCTTCGAAACTAACGTCCAACGTAATTGTTTATACCCAATTAATACCGGAAGACAAACGATATCTCTTTAATATTTAAAAGAAAATGTCAAAAACTCTACCAATATTAAGCTAAACTGAGGTCTATACACATTTCCAGAAGATGGAGCAAATAATCTTAATAAAAACTACGAATCATTAATAGTAAATAGTTACCATCCTTTCTCAGAGGCATTTTTTAATTTTGCGGTGATTGGAAGTTCATGCTCAATGTTTACTACTGAAGAATTAAAATAAATGTACATAATAATGATATTAAGAACTGGTAAATCCAAAGATGCTTGCTCGCCCCACCGTTCTAGTACTAAATTTTAAGAAAACCAAATTATTTGAAGAAATTCGTTTTATAAGTCAATTTTGCAAACTATAGGAATCCGCCCGAAAGTTGAATTTTCTATCTATCTATCTTCAGCATTATTAAAATTCCTTACGTAGGCTGCTATATCATACTGTAATATTATGTGGTTATTTTTTATGCTAAATAATTAACAGAAAAGAGAAATACATCCACTTGAATTTTGCAAAATTTATATTATCGATTGTAAGAAAAAATATAAATACTGCGCTGACCGCTTCACAATCAATAATTAACTCAGGGCGAATCTCGAACCCCGCAATATTCTACTTTGAAGGCAAACGTTTTATCCATTAGACCATGTCGCTCTGAACAAGCAAGAACTGATCTCAAATTCCTGAGAAAATCTATCCCGATCGGTACACTGAATATAACACTGTATTATGGATATGTATATGGGACCTATTCTGACAAACAGACAGACATATCTTCCATGCAGTCCAAGCTGTTATCAGATGAATTCCTGGAACGTTCAATTTCGTCCCTAATGTTCCCAAGACAACTGATACATCTCGAGAACGTCTTCGAAATGTATCTATAATGGGACGTTCGTTCTCTTTGAACATTCGGGGAACGTCACCGGAATATAAGCGTTCTGTTTGACATTCGGAGAACGCCCATGGAATATTCTTTGAGTCATTCGCGGAACGTTCAGGGATATTGCTATAATTTTTTTAATATTTTATTATTACAGACTATAAAATAAAATCAGATATAAAGATAAGGCATTACGAAATTTAATATACACTAAATGACTTTAGTGGTCCTCTTTCTTATTCGCATACAATAAAATGTAATAATATAATAATTACTATATAATTGTTTCTATTGTATGCTTAAAAGTAACAAATCATGAGAAATATTTTAAAATTAAAAAATGTATAGAACTAGAAGAGATTACCTGTTCGGGTATAGATAATGATTTATTTTACTCAGGAACAAAAACATTATAGAATGTACTATATTAATTTTTGTACGAATAAAATAAAATTAGGTATATTCTGAGTAAAATTGAGGTGCAGAAAGAAATCGAATAAAGTTTTTTTCTAGCCTGCAAAATGAAGATAATGTATATTGAGATAAACGCCTGAAAAAAGAGATTATATTATCTGATTATTCATTTCCAGCAAAAATGTTCACAATTCACGATACGCTCAATGCATTTTAAGTATTACAGAAACTACTGTAGAACATTCACATCTACCACTGTGGCACAGTGGGCTATAAGACGCTTGCCTCGGAGGCGAACGATTCCGGTTAAAAATAAACCAATCAGGGTTAAATAATTACACGAAAGCAGAATGTTTATTCAAATACATATAAATTTTTTAACATTTCTGAACAACTTTCTATATATTTCAACGATTTAATAATCAAGTATTGTTTTCTTTCTATCTGAAATTTTCGGGATTTTGTTAGGCACGCTATAAAATAAACAAAATGGATTGCATTTTCTCAGAGTGGCTTTAACAACATCGAAAGTTGGCTTCTGGATAATTATAGAAGTTTTCTTCCAGAACATCTTCTTGAACATCTTCAGCCCCCATTCACACGACCAGCATCATCAAACGCAACGTCATCATGGAGTGGCCGGCATGGCAGCATATCACCCGGACTTGAATCTGATTGAAAACCTTTGTGGCCTTCTGGTGGTAGGCAACAATTCGTTTCTACTGGAGAATTGAATATAGCATTTGAACGCGTCTGCCCTGTAACTAAAACTTTGATAATTATTAACAAAAATACTTTGTGCAACTCCTTTGACAAAGTTCTTTGTTAATTATTAAAACTACGCGTTTCTGAGATCTTTCCAAAATTATTTTATGAAAACATTGTGCTCATCTTTCTTAAAATTGATTTATTATATTTATTCTCATTTTTAAAGTTTAGACGAAGGAACTTTATGGTTTGTTTGCTCTCAGATGTGACCTATTTGGCCTACCAATCCTGAATAAGCGTATTTCATTTCCTAGGAACATGAAAAATACTCTTTGAAATACGCTTTTTCACAGAGTACCCGGCCGCCTCAAAGCTAGTGTCATCTGTAAGTTTCATTTGGTGTCCTGTTGAACAGACTTTGACCTACATTGGTCCAACGTCATCACGACACTTGGCAACGAGGATGATGAGCACGGCAAAGGGAGAAGCGTCATACAGTACATGGCTTTATATATTAATGATGCAAAAACATTATCAGATCACTGCAAAGTAAATCTCTTTGTAGATAATACACGTACACTATGTTCTGTTCAGTTGGTAATTATCTTACCTATGATGACCTAGCAAGAATATTAATCAATACAGTATACTAGAAAAGGTTCACAAATTAAAATGTACAAATGAATTTTCCATACAATTTGACAAAACACTTTTTTTAGTTTTTAATCTCTCTCTCTCTCTCTCAGTCAGGTGGCGCGAAAAGCGCTGCTGTGGCCATCGTGGTTGCACGCCATTTTCTCTCTATCCAGGGCCGATTGAGATGCCTCTGAAAGACTTTGACCTGTCCATTATTTAATGTCTTTCTTCCATGCTATTGCTGGCCTTCCTCTTCGCCTTTTTCCTTCTACTGATCTCTGAATAATCTCTTTGTCAAAACCACCTCGTCTCATCACATGCCCAAAGTAACGCAATTTCCTGAGAGCCATTTGTCTACGAATAGTCAATAGCATGGAAGAAAGACATTAAAGAATGGACAGGTCAAAGTCTTCCAGAGGCATCCCAATCGGCACTGGGTAGAGAGAAATGGCATGCAACCATGGTGGCCACAGCAGCGCTTTTCGCGCCACCTGACTGAGAGAGAGAGAGAGTGAGAGTGAGAGAGAGTGAGAGAGAGAGAGTGTGAGAGAGAGAGAGAGTGTGTGTGAGAGAGAGAGAGAGAGTGAGAGAGAGGGAGTATAAATCTTTGAAAATAGGAATCATAAACTGAATGAATCGTTTATTGAATCGTCGGACTAATCTACATATATCAGGGGTGTATATTCAACTTAAAACAAAATCAACTTTAAAATAAGTGTATTCTCAACTACGGTTTTGGGTACGACCCTTCATCAAGACAATTGCAACGTTACTGACAGAAGGTAGTTAGAATTGAGTTCTAAAACAACAAAAACAATGTAAAACGTTTACAGTAAAATAATCGATGTAAATTGATGCCGTAAAAGAAATATATTACAGTATGTTGTGGAATATTTCTGTTTTGTTATTGATTTTACCTCATGTCAGTTGCAGCGCGGGAATCTGATCGGGTGTCCTGTATTCTGGACACGTTCCCACGCTTCGGCTTGTGTTTGGTTTGAATTTCAGAGGTTGTCTGGAAACTAGTCACACATTGTTTCTCACGCAGCCAGTTATAGTTGTGAACTTGTTGTGAATAATGCGAACCTGACAGTTTGATAAAAGGTACTCCACAAGAATTGTAGGCTACTCAGTGTTGTTTGTAATTTTGTATGCAATAAACTTGCATCAATAGAAGTTTTGTCCTGGCAGTTTTTTTAACACAGTTAAATGATGAGCATGACAAGTGTCTGCTCATTGATATGGTTAGGAGATTTGATGTGCAAAGTCTCTTTTATATTGAATACAAAATGGGGTAAGGGAACTGTCAATAACATTGAAATAAGAAGGGTCTGGAGTGTATAAGTACAACTACGTCTGTGATGAGCAATTGGTGACTTAGGAATAGGGTGCTCCTGAATGCGCTTGAAACAATGTCTTATGGCTTTACAAATAATACATACTGTATATAGAATTCGCATCAACCGAAGAGGAATACCATCCTTCAAAGAAAAGTAATTACGAACCTTAAACGAACGAAAAGCGACAAGACTGTTTATATTTTCAGACTTTCATTAGCTGCTTTTTCAGAATGTTGAAGGTTTCTGAAAAAAAGGTAGCGGCATTGGTATTGGAGGCAGAACTATGAACAAGATTTGAAAGACAGAATGTTTTGACACAGAGCAGAAAGAGGTTAACGTGATAGTCATTTTTACCAAGTTCAAACGGTTCATACGGAGAAGACAAATTTTCCAGGAATAAGGACATAAGGCATTGTAATCCAGAAGTGAAACAGTAAATGTTGTGCACATGCATGCATCTATTTATAGCTATAGTTAGTAGAAAAATGCATCTGCGATCAATGGTGTACTGTATATTGGGGAAATATTGCCGTGCGTAATTCCCTGTTCACAGCATGCGGTGCGGTGGTGCGGATCGAACACCGCCAGACATGCATCCATTTAAGTCTGACCATGCCGCTTGTTTCCTTCTCTGTTTGACATCAGTTGCGGAACGCCGCTGCCAATGTCCTACGCGAAACCTGGCTGTTCTACAAGTACACCAAACTGGTGAAGAGGGTAAACCCTTCAAAAGTACGCGCTCATCAGCGCAAATTTCTCCACGCGATCCACAGGTAACTATGTAACTCCCCGCCCTATGCCTCCTTCTGTACCCCCCCCCTTTTCTGCATGGGGTGAGGGTAGCAGGCGTGTGTCGCATTGGTTTTGATACGATACTTGACTTTTGGATGGAAAAGAAAGACAGGAAAGAGAAAGAGGAAAGAAAGTTTCTGTATATGGTGCAGAGCGCCTCGAGACTTTACGTGTCTTTACTGCCGTAGAAATTCAATTTAATTGAAATTGAATTACTGTAGGCCTACTGTCCTCTCCTTTGCATCTATGCGCACTAAATATAAATGTACTTCAGTATCAAAAGAAGCGTCAAAGATCATGAATTATACGATTTGAAGGAAGTTGATATGTAAACCGAAGTTTCCAAAAGCCTCTTTGTAGGCAGCAATGCGTGTCTGTTCATATTCGGTCAAAAAACGTTTCGGTGCTTGCTTACCTGTTTTAGAGCAGTCTACGTAAGGCCGGCCGTGCGAAAATAAAATATATAGATCGAAAAAGTATTAATAGCTTTATACAGTTCAATTTATGAAACATACATATTACAGGATTCTATTTGATTGTCTTTTTGGGTGATTGTCAAATTAATTACCTCAATACCTATTACGTACAATAACCATCCATCATATTAGAAAATTTGCAATTGTGGATTCTTTTACCAGTATGAGAGGTTTGCTAAAATTACGGCTGCAATAAACCAAGATGAAATCTCGATAATGGTGTAAGAGGCGTGCCGCCCCACCTAGTCGATCGACGCACGTCTTTCTTCAACCAGAAATTGGGCGCGGTTAGATCATCCATGAAGCGGGTAGAGGGTACTCTTGACCTGCAATAGACCCCCAGTCATTGCGGACTTCTTGGAAATGAGGTCGGTGACAGGTAAGCCAAAGAGGTTGCGAGTCACACGCGGAGCGATGATGGCTAGGGCCCTCATAAAGAGGGAGGTCAAGTATCCCAATCCGGTCCTTGAGCGTACTCGTCGAGCATAATCGGCTGCCCCTATAGACTGGCGGGTCTATCCCGACAGACTAAGACGCTGTTGGCGCGTCTTAGAAGCGGCATTGTAGGCTGCTTGTGACGTATCGAGCCCGTTTGGACCCGGAGACAAATCCACTTTGTCCCAATTGTGGAGAGGATGAACAGACCCTGAAGCATTGGTTCCCGCTCTAATCCAATTGACGACTGACTGAAGAAGGCAGAGATGTAGTTCCTACGTTTTTACTGGTACACACAGACAAATCTGGTTTGTATTAGAAAAGAACAGTTGGAAGACATCAAATTAATGGGTCGCATAAGGAAAAATACGTATGGAAGAGGAAGGCCGCGAAGAAACTGGCAGTCTGAGAAATGGGCTGGATGCAATCTTCAACATGCATATCAACGAACAGTACACCGTGAAAGCTGGTGTCGATCCGTGAAGACCACAGCGGATCGTCTGTTCACTGAATGAGAGACAGAGAGAGAGAGAGAGAGAGAAAGAAAGAGAGAGAGAGATTAAGAAAAGCTGACCTGAGGCCGCCAGTTCTGACTTTTTTGGATAACAGGAAAAAGTAATCAGAATGAAACTAGCCGTTCTTACAACAACGAAGGGGGAAGGACTCTATGACTGCCGCCTATACCGGGAATACCACGCTAAAGTGATACTGTCAAGCTAATAATATTGGTGTCCAGGCATCATTTACCTGCAGTAAGTCTACTGTATATGTCTAGCAAGAGAGACTATATAGCGACTTTATGCTCCCATATAATACATATTATTATAGTAGATGGTAATTATTCATAAACACTGTTCAATCAGTATGTATGGCATATAGGAATTATTGCAGTACAAAAATATGTATTCGCCATGTTTTCATTTCTAGCTTGAGGAAAGCCAAAGAGGATCAGAGGAAGCTGAGGGACGAAGCCAACACATTGGTTGACCTTGCAAAAGTGAGTTGAGCGCCATCTTCTCCCCAGATATATGTACATTCGTACCCCCGCTCCTACTCTTACAAAACTCCTCTCCAAAAGTTGCCAGGAGGGCGGTCGTGTCTCCACCAATCTCCCAGCACTATCAGAACACATACATCCAACGTGTATTTTCTTCTCTTCACCTCTGATCCACCTGTGTAAGCAGAGTTTGGTTGCCAAAACGAATTTTCATCCCTTCTTCCCTCCCCCTGTTTCTTGCAAATGTAAGTTTATCTTTTCACAGTTTCTCCGCTTATCGTCTCCAAAACAAACTGTGCATGAAAGCGGAATAAAGTGACAAACGAGGCGAAGTCGTATTAGGATTGTCAAAGGTCGATAAATTGACCTTATTCCCGATATCCTCTACGATACATCGTCCAATAAGGAGTCCATACCCATCCTTGGTATACACTTCTCGCAACAATCAAAAGTATAAGTGTATCAGCTACTTGGATTGAACTAATACATTTTCTTCGTATTTCTGCTCTCATGTCGTGGGGCCAATATCCTATGCACCCCCAAAGTTTGGGAAGATTGAAATAGTCTGGCCAGTGTTGGGCATCATCAGTCTAAAAAATGACTCCGTTAGTCGTTAGTCTGTTATATATTCTAAAATCGGCAAGAGACCCAGCCTGACGACTTTGAAGGCACACAATATGTCAGCAATGTACTAAAATGGAAAGAAATGGATCTTATAAATACTTCCCGTAAAATTATTTGTTTTAAGAGGCGTGTTTTCTTCTTGATTCGAAGTTTTTTCCCAAGACACTTTTCAACGTTTTTTAAATAAATATATGTATCAATTGCCTTACTTCTCATCTCTCATTGCAATTGCTATTTTATCGTTACATTGTAAGGAATTTTAGGTAGAACGGAATATAATAGATACAGTTGAGCAGTATAGTTGTCCTGCATACTGTATAACTTTAAACACTTATTGTACATTTTAATATTCTTTAATAATTCCTCTTCTTTTGTAAAGCTTAGTTTACTTACAGTAAAATGACATAAATTCTAAAGTACATGTAATACTTAAAACCGTAAGGGGAGTACAATGCCGTATACAGTATACGAGGGAAAATGCAGAAATCTCAGAAACCTTGACCTCACTCGCGTCTTGACTGATCGCGTTGACCTTGTATAGAGTTCGTTTGACTGTTGTATCTGTTGTTGGCAATAGCTACAGTTTTGCAGTCAAATTCGTCGATATATAGTGAATAGAAATTTGATGTGTAAGGCATTCAAGCAAATTTGTTAAAAGTGTCTAGCATTGAAATTCACTTGCCTAGAGGCTTTAGAGCAAGCTAGATAAAAATTTAGATGTACTGCATTTAAATTAGGTACCTAGTGTATTTACTAAAATTTTAGAACTTGTGTAGTCAAATTCGTCAGTAGAGCAATCAAAATTATCGACGAAACTTTCTTTGCAATTAATTACACAAATATAAAGATGATTACCTCTTAGCATTCAAATTCAGTCGTATATGCATTCAAATAAACGTAAAATGTTTATTCCAAATAACACGTTTAATTTATAAAATTATAAACATTACATTACAATATCCTGCATCTCAAAGCATCTCTGCATGCAACCTCATCGAATGCCTCTGCCAGTTTCGGCATTTGTCTTCCCTTGTGACATTCAAGCCATCGATAACCAATCGTTCCAGGACATTCAGTCGGTTCTGGATGATGAATTTGGCCGCTTCTATTCAAATTTAATTGCAACTCGTCTTACTTGGTTTTATGTGGATTCACTAAATCGAATTTTATTGCCGTTCATTCAATTTTGTCTCTTTTGAGTACATATTGTTCTTATCTGTTGAATTTGAATGCAAACAATATATCAAGAACTTGACTGATATACATACAGTACAGTACACATTTCTACATTTTACGGGGTATCCATTCTATAGCCGTGTCGAGCGCTTTTTCATTCTCTCAATGAATGCTCGAATCGCAGTAGAGTTGAATTTATGCTTTAGCAAGCTGGCACACTATACTGGTCCTTGAATTCTAACAGACGCATCGATCGCCTACTCGCTCTAGTTAGATTGCTAATATTGACCTTAATTGACAGCCTGCGTAAGGGAATTTGTGCTGTAATTGTAAGCCAAGAAGGTTCTACGAGACATATGCTCCCTTCGATCCTGTCTTCGCCTCTCCCAGAGAACAACGACAACATCCCTTCTATTCACTACTGGTCCTTGAAAACGCCATTAATAAAGAAAAGGAAACTTTGAACATAGTATGATCATCACATATAGAAAACAGGGGCGAAAAATTCTTTATGACATTTGGTGTGTACCTCGGACATTGAGAGTGGCTAGTCCAACATTACCCAATGAGTTGATTGGTAGACAATAAAATGCACTGATTATAAATAATCAAGGCTCAGTGGCTTGTCAGAACCAGAACAATGGTAACCCTAAAAGCCAAACTAACGTGGACTAAAACTAACGAATTAATGGAAGTAAAAATGAACGGGAGTATCTACTTCCATTAGTTCAATAGGAAAATAAATAATTTGATATTCAAAATGAAAATTCTAGCTTCGTTACTTACGGAATAATGGCGATGGGCCCAACACTGGTCTTATACTGTATATATAGAGAGAGATTCGGGAGTTACTTTTTTGTTTTGTTTAAATATTGAACTTCTTAGCTTCCATTGATTTTATCGTTTTCTATAGACTATCAATAATAGAGTAGACAGTATCCTTCGGACAGTTTGGTATTGATTCCACTTTCATTTCCTAACTTATTCCTTCTACAGTATATTTTTTACTTTGACATTTCTAATTTTCGTTCACATAACCCAGCATAATAATTGAAATTTACACTCGACCAGTCTTCCTTCAACAAACCGAACAACGTACATTCAAATTGATGCCGATTATGAATTAGAGAAAATCCGCGAATTCACCTGATCATTCTAGTGTTAATTATACTGTATTGATTTCAAAGTCGCAGCCTATGTCGTACACTAGCTTTTATTACACTAATCTATATAGTACCGCGTCGAGAATTGCACTATGCTATGTATGTGTTTATATAGAGCTGATTTAAAATGTTAGGTTGCGTGAATTTCGCTCAAACGCTATTCCTTTCAGGACTAAACATTATTTTGATGTGTGCAAATATAGCAAATATAACAGTTGCAACACTGTAGGATTCTAAGGCTACGATAAGTTTTGATATGACAAACTGACTTTGAAATAAGTACAGTCGAACTAATTATTTTTTATATACGCAAGGTTGCATGATGTTTTACTGGTAGCCATTCTACAGTACATAGCCGAGTCCAGCTTTGTTTCATTCTTTCAATGAATGGGCGATTTACAGTATACTGTAGAGCTGAGTTCATGCTTCAGCAAGATTGCCCACTATACAGGTCCTTGAATTCTAAGAGACGCATTGATCGAGTATACTCGCTTTAGTTAGATTGCTAATATTGTCTTTTACGTATATATTCGAGCTGTAATTAGGAGACGAGATGGTACCACGAGGTATTAATCACCTTCTTCTTCTTCTTCTAAGTGGCCCGCGCGTCGGGGGCTGCGGCCCCCATCCTGCTCGGCCAGCGGCCGATCCTCCTAAGGAAGG
>JAUYWV010159144.1:0-26968 GCA_032274565.1 Nematoplana nigrocapitula
GGCTTCCAATTGTATTTTTTTTACAATAAAAAAATTATTATTATTATTATTATTAGAAGGGTGACAACCATAATACTCCAATCATGCCTGTTCTCAGCTTTCGTTTTTTGCAATCCTGATTGCTTTTAATGACAGGAATGCCAGCTAGTAAAATTATAAAGCATTTTACAACTTCAGTTTTAGTATAGATATTCTAATATGAAGAATGGTAATGATAGAGATGGCCACTGTGAAACATTTATTGCAAGTGATATTTCCTTGGTTACATTCTAAGCTAGTTGATCCATTTAATATCTTTTTGCATTGATTTCCTAAAGAATTATGTATTATACATATGATATATTTGTTATATCTTAATATTTTTGCTTTCATTTAACTAGAATATGGATAATTTCATATTTTTATTCTATGGAAGCCTTTTTGTCAATAAATCTAGTTGTTTGTTAATAAAGAATAAAAAGTAGTAATCTTCATGCAATTTAATTGAGATAAAAAACTGAACTTTAACCAGATTAGGCTTTATGTGTGTGTCTCAAAATAATGTTAATTTTTATGTTATATTTGTTCATTATGTTCATTAATCAATTCCGTGCATCCAGTTAAAGTCTATTTTTAGAAATTGTGTTTTTCCAACTATAAACATTTAAAGTTAATAAAATTCCGGTAACTTGTTTCATTTGTGTTTATTTTGGTCGCTGTAAGTGGTTATATATAAGTTGATTTCTTACTTTTTTACATATATTTATAGTTGGAAACACACAAATTCTAAAAATAGACTTTAACTACAGACACATAATTTGTTAATAAACATAACGAACAAATGTGACATAAAAATTGACGTTATTTTGAGACACACACACACACACACACACACATATATATATATATATATAAGTAATTTTTCAAGAAGAAATTAAAAATTTTAACTACAAATAAAATAATTGTATATATGTGTTTTTATATTATTTTGGAAAAGTATTCAATTTTTTACTTAACATTTTTCCTTTCTGATATTTCTTTAGAACAGATATGTTATAATTTTTCTAATTAATTTAACCTACTTTGATAATATTTTATATAATATAATATGTATATTGATTGAATATATGTTTAATCCTTTATTGTTTTTTAAATATTCTACAAGACTCCAATATATATAGTTCTTTTCATTTTTAAATTAATAATTTAGAGAAGATATCCATCAGCAGACTGGTTTCTGGGGTTGGGATTGGAACCAATATCACAGTGATCAGCAGTTGAACACCTTACCCACTAGGCCAAGAGATTACTTGTCGACTTGCTGATCGTCTTTTATATATCACATCAAACATGCCATTTCGGAAAAAAATCAAAAACTCTCATTGTATAATATGATAAAATTTAGTATAAATATCCTATTTGAATTTTTAAAGACTGTAGCTTATAGACATTTTTAGTGCTAGAATTAGTAGAAATTGTATTTTAGTATATGGATATATTGTAAAGTGTTGATAATAATGAAATATTTCAATTATCACATCTCCTTCAGAGTGTTTTCAGTCTTCCCGACAGAGCCCATGGTCAGGGAGGTATTAAGTTTGAATGGCAAAAATCTCAAGGAAATTATCTCACTACATATGGGTAAGGTGTTGATTGAAGTATGTGCATCATAGAGTGATTGATTTCATTGTGCCATCTTTGTGTTCATGTTCAGATCTGACCAGTGTGTGGGAATTTACGATCGTCATGGAGAAATCAAAAGTGAAATCCTACTTCCAGGGTATGCATTGAATTAATTGTTCAAGTTTATTGAAACAGTTGTGTTCATAAAGTTTTCCTCTATAATTTGTCCACCACCATCTAGAACTTGCAAAGGACTGGAATGGGACTCTGACGGAGATGTCCTAGCTGCTATCAATGACAAAAACAGCGTTGTGTATTTATGGGATGCTAATACCTATAAGACTGCTCAGATGGATACTGGGTTAAGGTAAGCCAGATGTCTAATGATATATAACAAAATCTCCACTTCATTGTTTCAGTCAGATAATAAACAAGAAGAAATTATTTGCATATAAGGCCTCGTTGGTGTGTTTTTGGATGATCATCAGGCGGCAATCCGTCAGAGGAGCTGCCAGACACGAGTTGGACTATATTTCAACAGCGGGTTTTCTACCCCTTGAAATCCTGGACTTCACTTTATCTCCTTAAGCTTATTCAGATACTCATACCAAAGTCTTGAACATAGTCCTATTTTGGTAACCAGAATGACCCCTTATCATTCTACAGTGAAAGTCATTTTGAATTAAGAATTATGTGATCTTAAACTTTAAAATACACCTAAGAGCACCTCGATGACGTCTGTTATGTGTTATTGAGATACACTGAGCCAATGAAGATTCCCAACTGTTTTGTGGACACCGTCTTCTTCTTCTTCTTTTAATTCAGCTCTGGCGTTTGTATCCATTCCACCAGACTGTAATAGCCATTTATAAGTAATAAATCTGGCGTGTCTCCCATCATGGCAACAGAAGCGCATATTGCTTTCAATATGACCTGAAGTATTGTAATTGGCTGACAAAGCCGGGCCCCCCAGCTCAGATGCACGCAGCCGCGGTGTTAGGTGAGTAGGGGACATGGATCAAAACGGGTGCCTACCAGGTCTAAGAAACACACAGATTTACCATATTTAAATATTATATTTATTTAATAAGTTCTAAAAATTGTTGGTAAAATAATAAAAGTCAATGTCATTCCCAAAATTCCATTGAAACATTAAATAATATTGTAACAGTACATGCATCTATAATTCTATTCTGTGTTTTCTTTTGTTTCCTCAGGGACACACTTACTTTTCTGTCATGGTCCAAAGTTGGTGCAATATTGGCCATTGGCACAGAAAAGGGGAATTTGCTGATATACAATCATACAACGTCGAGGTGAACTGTTTTTCTTATATAAAAAGCTTAGATATTCTATTTTCTGTATAGACAGAGTACGAACTGAAGTGAGAATGCTGAACTCTATCCGAATGTCCAAAAGACCAAGATCATGGTTGTTGGTAATGGAGAGAAAAATGAAAAGTTTCCTATAAATGGTGAAGTCATTGAATTGGATAAAAACTTTAAAATTTTCTCGGCTCGCTCATCACACATAAAGGCGGTTTATCGAAAGAGGTTCGGGGAAGTATAGGCATGGCGCAAACAGCCGTGATGAGCCTACGAAAGAATTGGAGCAGTCACGCAGTCTCTCGACCAACCAACAAACAAATTTGCAAACTTTCTGGTGTTTTCAATCGCTACATACGGTTGTGAAAGCGGACACTTACGCAGGATGATAAAAACAAGATCAAATCATATGAGATATGGACATAGCGCAAGATGCTTGGTATTAGCTGGGAAAAATCATCCAACAGCTTATAAGCCTACTGAGTAGTGTCTCCAGACAGAAGCTCCAATACTTGGGTCATATGTGTCACAGGGATGACAACAATCTCGAGAAACAGATCATGGAAGGGATTCAGATAACGCGGCAGACCAAAAATGCGTTGGGTTCATGGAAAAAAAGATGAAATCTGAACATCGGTGCAAGCAGCAAAGCAGCGGACACAGTGGCGTCCCGCGCCGTAGCGTACTGTCGACGACCACATTAGGACATGTAATTAAATCTGATTTAGATGATATTTTTTCTTTGTAATTCTTTGGATTTTTATTTAGGCATTTTTAGGCATATTTCTCAATTTTTCCGTTTTCACTTTTCTAGTATCTTTAGCTCTATATGAGATCAATTCTTGCCATGTAGACTGGAAAGATCACTTGAATTAGTCTAGCCCATATACAGCAAAGCCTCGTTATTCCGGACAAATTTTCGTACTACTGAATCACTATTTCTCTGACAATTGAATGTCATCTAACTGTGTGGTCATAAACAACATGATGCTAAATAGCAAAAAGACCCAGGAACTCAGAGTGTCAGTTCCCCGGAAGAAGCAGTCTTGGCATTCACTTCATATTGGAGATGTCGAGGTAACTCCTTCTCCTTCTGTGAAACTACTCGATGTCACTATCTACGAGTCCCTCTCGTGGGAGGACCACGTGAACAACATCATAAAGAAGGCAAGCGGACGAATGTATACCCTACGCATCCTAAAACGGTCTGGTGCTTTCTCGGGTGACATTGTCCACGCCTATACCTCTCTCATCAGGTCAGTGCTGACTTACTGTGCTCCAGTGTGGTACTCCTCCACTACTGTGGGACAAAAGAAAAAAATGGAATCTGTCCATAGACGGGCCCTGTGCATTATCCTCCCTGACATGAACTACGATCATGCCCTCTCATCGTGTAAACTGAAACCACTGTGTGACTACCTACATGACTTGTCGGCCCGATGTTTCAATGCCGCTGCCACGGACGTCTCAAACAGCCTTCATGCCATCCTGGCTAAACACAGAGCCACACCCGTCAGTGCTCATCTCAGAAGTCGTCGCACGTTCCGATTTAGAACTCGAACTGAACGTTATCGCAAGTCATTCCTGTCTTACTTTTCCGCATTAACTTGACTATAATTGTAATATTGTAGACCCCTTTATATTCTATGTTACTGCTATGTGAATTGTACCATTAAACCCCATTATTGAGAGTTTTTGAAATTAAATACTTACTTACATAAAATATACTATATAGAAAATGGCTTATTTTTAACAACCCGTCGTGAAATTAATCCCTAAACTGGTTTTGTAGCAACAACAGTATTGCTTTTGCTCCAATGATTTTATTGTATTGTACTTATCGTTAATAATAGCATTTCAGCAGCAGTTTTTAAGCTATATGCAGACAAAAATATTTCTATTTTTATAAAGTCTTTAGCACTAACTTACTGTCTTTTCTGCCATTATTACTATAAAAAATGACTGAAGAATATTCATGAAGTTGTTAATCACTCTACCCATTCCGAAACGAATTCTATAATTTACTTTAAACGTCATTCTACTCTCAGCTTTCCGAAAGCGCAGTATGTCGGCGGCATTCTTTGATTACATATAATTATAGAGAAACAGGCGACATTTTTTCATTTCATATACAGTACACACAGTAACCGTCGTTAATGGACATCTTGGACGTTGGACGCATTTATATTTTTAAATAACTTTTATATATTTTTCGTCAAATATCACGATTATAAAGGAAATAATGATTGTCGAAGAAAGGTATAATATAAAACACACTTTCACGCCCTTTTCAAATTTAAAGAACGACAGAACCTCTTCTGCATTCGGGGTATGCAATTATTTTCTGGATTATCCAAGGATTTATCTCAGCGTCTATACGATCAATAAGAGCAAAACTGCTACATTATTTATGACAATGTCTGCGAACACGTAAAATATGTAAATAAAAATAATGCACCACTCGACTGTATACGTCAGATTAAAAAAAATTGAAGACTAATCACTAAGTCAATTAAATAATAAAAGAAGTCCTCAGTAGCAGGGACAAGTCAATAAAAGAAAAGACATTAAAAGTGAACAATAAAACTTTTACTAAATAAATTACACTTAACAGTCGTTAATCATAAATGTGAAAAAAAATTTAAGATACTGTACGACTAAAATGCCGGTGTCAGAGTTACCCTGCAATCGGAGTCAAATAAAAGGACTCGGTTAAACTACACGTGAACTAAACCGTCACTAGATATGGGTTAGTTAATTAACGTGCCATATAGTTTTTTTTAAAAGTTTAAATAAAGATGTGCACGTTAGAGGACGATGAGGACAAGAAGACAACGCTTAAAATAGAACGGTAAAAAGCTTTCATTTGTTAATATTTTCATGAAGAAGCCACCGAGAATAATTAAAGTATTTTTTTCTGAACAGCTGCTTGATGGTGGTATAGTCTTATACCCAACAATACCTTGGAAATTTCAATCAACACCTGAAGAGAAATACAGCGCCTCAAACTTTCTCCACTTTTCCCACCAATCTCCATTCAAAATTGAAGATGAGCAGTCTTGTACTTACCAGATTTGCGGCGTCGTGACCATGTAAAGGTTTGGATTTAAACTTGCCTATACCATTATCTTCGGCATCACTCAACGAGCTCACACTGTCGCACACTGGATATTCGAAGATGTTGAAATCGAGTTCGCCGTCGACGGCGTGGATATTTCTCGACGTCGCAATGTACAGTCCGTCGAGTGGGAGGCCCCGATGCAGAGAACCGCGACGGGCAGCCCTCCGAGGACGTCTGGGAATGTCGATGCGTTTGAAAATCTCCCCCATATCCATCGCTTCCAAGCCTTTCTCACTAGGTCGTGACCGGCGACGCCAGCGCCTGAGACGCACTGGGGCCTTGTCCAGACCCATGCTGTCCATAAAGGCATCTTCCTCTTCCTCTTCGGGACAGGAGGCTTGGTCCTCGGTGGTCTCTGTTTCTTGGACGACAGCATTTTGGCCCTTTAGTTCGGCGAACAGTTGATCCAAATCTTCATCTTCGTCCTCCTCCTCCTCTTCTTCATCTTCATCTTCAATATCACCGTCAGAGTAGCACTCCAAAATTTTAAACTCATTCAACAGAGTCACCTGAAGTTGGGGCCTCTTTATCTCCCCAGCCGACGAGTGACACCTCTTGGCCCACCCCACGCTGCCATTCATTCTTCAATAACTTGTCTTTGGCACACAGCACAGACACACTGTGCAGTACTGGGATTGCCACCAATAACCCTAACGACTAGCACAGCAGACGTCGACACTCGAGGCAGCTGCTGTGTTGTAACAAGACAACGCCAAGGCGGAGGAGGTCGACCAGTAGGAAACAAACAAATGTCGAGTGTGGAGAGGAAGTCAACAACATGGCTGGATGTCAGGGGACGGAAACAATTAACTCAAATTAAATAAACGGTGTATACTCTTTTATCCAGCAGTTGACGAGTGAACGGGATTCGAGGTTGCACGTTGGTAGATCAAAATGTAGCACACACTGAAAGAGAGACAGACAGACAACAGCCGCGTACACACAGCGTGCGTACTGATCGTCCGTCCGTCCACACAAATGGGGCACACAGAACACGCTGACGAAGTTCACACGCACGAATATCAAACAAGAAGGCAATTCCTGGATGGATGCAAGGATGGCTGCGAAGAGCGATACGGAAAGACAGAGTAGTTCTATCTGAGTTGTGTTCTCCAGCCAGTCAGCAATATTCGCTTCTCCGTGTTGGAAACACGCTTGTTTAGAAGGCAGTTGAGGTAGTATAGCAAATTCTAGAGATTCCACATACTCACAGAAAGGCGAGAATATCAACCAATAGCAATGCACGCGTAAGCAACTAACGTCAAATCGTATATAGCGCGTCAAGAAACTACTGTAAGCCTCTGTCTATTACAATTTTTGAGAAACAAAACAGGCAGACACACCGATAGAAAGTCAGCGGCTGGTAAATTACACCAGCTGAAACATCCGCAGTTACTACAAAGTCACGTGTACAGACATCTCCGGCTTGGTTGACACCGGATGAAAGAAAGTCATTGTCTACTACCAGAAGATTATAATACGTTCAACAATTATTACGAAACCGGATTGTCCTTGCTGCACCGGTTCCTACAATACCAGGATACAGTAGCATCATCCTCTTCGGGCAATCAAGTCAACCAGAAAGAAGAGAATGATGAAAAGCGGCACTGCAGCTACGATAGTAATCGAGATAGAGCAATTAGAAGGAGAAATTAATTTACACACTGCACGATTTGTTTTATATTTTTCAACATTTATAGAAAATACTGACATAATTCAAAATCAACTCACCAACCTGCATAAGTTGCGCTATATCATGCCTAAAACCCAAATTACAATTACAAAACGGTCCGGCAATGAAGAAGGTTTTAGTATACTGTATAGTATTGTCGATTTAAGATATTTATTCTACTATTATATAGTAGTATACAATGAGGACTTTTCGCATGTACGACAAGAATCCACCAGCAGACCTGTTTTCGGGGTTATTGCCCCTTTTCAGTACGGGTAGGATTCGAACCCATACAGCATAAAGTAGAACTACGTAACCACTATATAGACCATGAGGTCGCTTGTCGAACATGCTGGTTGTGCCGTATATTATGGCCTACAGCTGTAAGTACGTGTTGATACCCTTGCAGCTGCATTTAACGGCTGACTAAAAATTATATTTGTTCACGTACCGAGTTGACCCGTATTATTAACGCCTTTGCCTTTATCTCTTACAAATGCAGTCATAAACAAATAAAACATTACAGTACTTGAGAGGGTACATTCTCAAAATTAAGTTGAGAAGAAATATTTAGTTGCAGAAATACTCTATACATTTATATTCTTTTCCCAATTCGGCTGCTTCTACTGATGCATTTCTGTGAAACAGACTATATGTAATATTATTCATTCATATACGAACAGACCAAACAAACTCTTTCTTTCTTACAGTCCAGCCAGTTCATAAGTGGAGTAAAAGAAAATCAGAAAGCACTGGTGTGCAGGTGGTCGGTGAGTGTGACACACATCACAGATGTGCAAATATCCGGCGCATCTAAAAAAGTGCTCTCCCACTGCCAATTTTAACATACAGCAGCCATCCCTATAAAAATTGCAGTTTAGATTTTACTAAGTCTTTCGGCATGTTAACTCACTTATTTAAAAAGACAATGTGTTTTTACTATAATGTAAGTATACTGATTTTCATTTTTTATTCGCACAATATATAAACAAAATTGCATGTACATGTCTAGATCGTAAATAGCGCAGTTAACGAAAACAGGTTGTCGTTAAGCGGTCTCACAAGTAGTAGCCAATGCGAGTTAATGACTTTTAAATATACCATATAAAATATGTAAGGAAATAAAACCAAAAATATTAAGATAAATACAGTATAGTTCTGGGCAAATATCCAAGCAAAATTTCAAACGATATTAAACGCTTTATGATATTATTCGATTTGCCTAACCACCATTTCAAATATGGTCTTCTTTTTATTTTTAATTATACAAACTGCTTTTCATAAGACACTGTAATTTAATTAGAAAAAAAGCGCATCAACTATAGGTTGCAGGAAAGTAATATCGCCTGGAATATGGAAATTATTTCTTTCAAGGGTCGATAATGGTGCAAAAGTGTTCACGGCATTATTTGGTGATGAACAATAAGGAAACCACATCCGGCAATTGCACGGAATGAACACGGAAATAAAACACTGTTTGGAAAAAGTCGGAATCCCGCAGCGTCCAATTAATATCATTTCGGCTTCTTCAAAGTCATCATACGGGTGTTAGCCTATATTAAAATTCTGGAGAGAATCTTTGAGAATCTATCATCTATATATATATAGTCAAGGTGACACTGGGGAGCTTACCTCATTCAGTTGAACGCACACGCGGTTGAATGCGGCATGCCAACGAGATCTGGCCGTCAGATGGCGCTCCGCAGATTTTTTCGGAGGAATATAAGGCTTCATTTCGTCTTCGATCCCGTCTACTATCAAGTCCGTCTCACCGTCTCCGTCCAACCGAAGCCTGCTGATTTGTTCCGGGTCTTCTTCTTCTTCCTGCTCTTCGACACCAAGCGGCCTCCCTTCTGGCAGCTCTTCAACTTCTACGTCGGCACCAACACTGGAAGGATGATAGGAGATCTACACGTCTCCCTGCCCTCTACGCGTATATATCCCTTTCTAAAATTGCGCTATGTAGTAGAATAAACAGAGAGTCAAGCATTGTAGATAACTTCTGCCAATTTCAACATATAATAAAAGTTATACGGGAGGATGATGAGGTCACAAATGGATAGAGCGAGCCAGAAAGAGTAGAGGCGTTCCACTCTATAGCTATATTATATACAACATCACGGGCAGTGGAACTAGAATATTGTCGACAAACACATGCCAAAACTCTACTCATGAAGCGCCGACGCAGGAGATAAACTATTCAATAAGATTTGAATTTTTGGTAGAGGCTGAAATCACAAGGGAAGCACATGTGTGCGGTGGAAAGCCCTGGTCTACTATGAATTATTTAGGGAAACACTGAGCCGATAACCAGGAAAAGGGACGCACTCTCCACCGTCGGCGCCGCCATCACTAGCGCACCACCAGCACCAGTGAGCACTAGAGTTTTATGGAAAGCTGTGACTTTGTGCCATACACTGACAAGTCTGTGGTGGCTTGTTCTCCTTGCTCTCTCTCTCTCTTTCTCACTCACATACATACTACACGAAAGATTACCACGGTTTAAAACACTCAGTTGTTAAACTATACAGTACTAAACACCAGAATGAATTTTCTATATATTTAGTGGGAACACATTTAACTTCAATGCTTCCATATACGACGACTCTAATCAACTTGTAGCCATTCGTACAATTTGGTCTGAAGTTAGGCAATTTCTGCAAATCAACTAAAAATCAAGATGTGCGGTAAATAGCTAGAGATTTCGTAACATATAGCATACTGTAAGTGTACTGTTGGGTGTGAAGCAAAATGGGGTTAGAGAAATGGGGGAAAAGACATATGTCAGCACTGTTACACGATTGCACAAGCGCGTCGCCAGGGGGCCGTGCCCCCCTTTTTCAGGCTTTAGTGCCCTTCAGAAAGAAGGCTTAGGGGCCCTCACTCCGCTAAAAGAGGCTTTATAATGGTTTTCAAAAGGGGCCCCTCACTCAAATGTTTTGGGCCCTTATTGTGTTGTTGTCTTAAAATATGGGCCATTGTTCAAATTGGTGCCCCCCCCCCTTTTAAATGACTTGTCGACGGGCCTAATTACAGTATTTAGTTGTTAAAAACAAAAAAAATACAAATTTGGTCAAAATTGCTGTCGGAATGTAATTATTTACTATCTAGTTAGCTAGCTAGCTGCCGTTCGTTTGAGGGCTGGCGACGACTGATGACCATTCATGCAACCTTGTCCGTCATGTTTTATTGTTCTGCGACATCTCTTTGCACTGTTAGTAACTGTATCCCGTTCATTCCTTGATGTTACCAAACCACTGTTTCCTGGATGCCTCGCAGTATCTTAGAGGTTACCTTCCATGACTGTCAGAGTCAGATCTCCCGCGCTCCCTCGCACAACTCGACCAAAGTACTGAAGTTTAATTTTCGCAACCCGTGCCATTAGCTCTCTCTTCATTTGCATTTCCTCTTATATTGACTCATTTGTCCGATGTTCCCGCCAAGACACACAAAGCATTCTTCTTCAGCACTATATTTCCAGAGCCTCAATCCTGTTTTTGTCCGACTTCTTGATCGTCTACCCTTCCACTCTATATACAGGAAAACTGACAATACTAATGTCTTCATGATCTTAACTTTCAAATTCTTGTTGATGTTACTGTCTCTCCGTATTCTCTCCATTTCACCAACTTTTTTATTGACCAGAGCTATTCTTCTCTTGATTTCCTTTGTGCAATCTCCCGTCCGTGTCTTGTAGGACCCCAGAAACTTGAAATCATCCACTTGCTCCACTTCTTTACTTCCAATCGAAATGTCTGTCAGCTCGTTCTCTTTTCTGTTAACCACCATTACTTTCATCTTATCGACATGGATCCTCATGTTCAAAAACTCACTTTCCTCTACAAGGTCATCAAAGTATTTCTTAGCCACCTCTTTTGTTGTGGCCATGGTTGTGGTGTCATCAGCATGTCGGACATTGCTTATCCTTCTACCACCAATTATAACTCCAGTGGTAGGGTTCTTCTCTCCTGTATTCCATTCGATGCCAACTTAATTCTATAGTGCTTCATACGTAAAATAGAGTTCCAAAGAAGACGGTCTTTGCAAAAAGTGTCCACTGTACAACATCGTCATTGGGAATAATTAAAGATGCGTAACAATTTTCCGAAAGAACAGAAACCAATGTATTAATGCCAATGGGCTGCTTATTTAATTTTCCGGTTTTCCATAGAAGCCATTTCGAATTCTTGTCATTTTAACGAACCATCTAGTTCTTGTTGGCAAATTTTAGAGTAAAAATTACAACATATCTTCGTGAATCTAATTCGAAAATCATTTAAAAAATTGCGGCATTGCATTCAAGACTGGTCAGTTCTCAAATAGAGATATGCAATGACATTTTAATTTTATTAATTCAATAAAAAATAAATAAATGCAGCGCAGACTGTTTCAGCAGAGATTCTTTTTGCAGCTTCATACTAATATCTTTAAGGAGAATGTGGTCCACAGAATTGGTTTAATAATTAAAACGATGCAGGATTCTGCAGCTATAATAGCGTAGAAGAAGAAACTCACTTTTCCGCTTCATGTAGCATAACTAATTCATACATAAATCCCTTATTATTATTATTATTTATATATGTTGTAAATAAATCGAGACTTTCGCTTCATGTAGCATAACTAATTAATATATGATTAGACGTTTGCTGTAAATAAATTGCAACTTTTGCAATAGATATAATGTCGTATCTATACCATTTTTTTTGTAAATATGGAAGTATTTTATTACGAAGCAAAAAGAGGATAACCAAGCTCAATCTGCACATTATTGCCTTAGCGACCGCTTTCGATTATTCAACATAATCATCATTGAGCATTTAATCTTAGTGACTTACTTTTTATTGACTACTCCAAGGCCTTCGACACTGTTAGTCATCATCACAATCTGTTTGCTACGTTGTTAGACATGGGCATGCATATACCCCACATCCTAGTATCCTTTGTACAAACACTGTATCAATAACAGAAGTACGATGGGATGGTGAACTGTCTGAGTGGATTAATATCGGGAAAGGTACACGACAGGGCTGCAACATTTCGCCAACAGAGTTCAATCTATACACAGAGAACATTGTGAGGAGTTGGATGTAACCCAAAAAGAAGTGGTTGTTGGAGGCAGAAAAATCAACAACATTAGATATGCAGTCAATTTTATATCTATCACTCGTCACTCTGATCGTTAAACCGATGTTTGAACAACATACCATATACACCGTTTTATTATCTTCACCTTTTCCCAGAGAAGGCAACACGATTTAACTTCTGGATGGATGAGGTAACCTTTTCAAACTTACTTCTATCCTTCGCAAATGTTTCAACCCTGACCATTCTAAAAATTTCCTCTCCACTCCCAAGACCCGCAAAACAGATTAATAATTCTACATTTAGTTGATAATAATTAATTTAAATTGCTTTAAATTGCGTTCAGAAATTCATTTCATTTATACAGCATTCGAACGTGAACATAATATTGGTATTCACAAATATATTGGATTAGTCCAATATAAAACAATGACGCAAGACTTTCCATACAATAAATTTATCGAATAGCAGCTATATATGAAAATGATGAGAACTATTTAAATGATAAAAATAGTGCTGTATGTACGTGTGTACGTCTATACGTACATACTTACTGCTGTGCCATCCTCCGGTGAGTTTGGGCGACAAACAGTGACCACATCCACGACATACTTCTACATTCAGTTCAATCTTCTAATAAGACTTTGTATTCGTTGTACTTTTCAAAACTCCATTCTTTGAGGCCATCTATCCAAGTCCTCCTCGGTACGCCATGATACCTTCTTCATATACTTCTAAAAGTGTTATACCAAGATCTCCTGCACTCCCTCCTGTCATATCTCCAAAATATGTATGCTACAGTTTCGCTATACTCTTCCCATTAGTTATCTTTCCATACTATGTGCTTCTAAGCTAGAAAGTATGGAGAACCAGGATTGCATTCCTTTATAATAGTAGAACCGGTAGTCAACGCCGCGACCAGGAGGAGAAGAGTGAGCATAACAATCATCTATTTAAACGTTAATAAAGACTTTTGGACAAAGGTAATTGGAAAATGACTTAGAACTACTTTACTTTCTTGCGCACTAAATAATATTGTCAAACTTGTGAAAAAGCACATAATTATATAGTACTCATTCCCGACTTTGAGAGCTCATTCGGTCTACGACCTCGCGTGGGTATAATGCATTATTTAAAAATTCATCGACTTTTGCTAGTACGGTATGTATACAATACGATGCTAGGCGCTGAAGAAATAGATGGTCAATAATATTTCTTGAACGCAGGAGCTGATGCAAAAGCCTTCAATCGAAGCCATATATACTGTACTGTAACTTTCGAAATGGAGTTGCAGTGTAGATTTTGAATTGAACTAAGACAAAGTTTGAAGTCACTGATGTGTGCTTTTTGAGGGGAGCGGTTTCATCTATATAATTATGTAGATGTGTTATAAAACAATGCAGCGAGATTGGCAGTCAAGCAACCAACAAATACAAATTGAATGACTAAAGGAGGGCGGACACACACGATACGATTTTTAAAATCTATTCCACAACACACTAAATCGCATGCGAGTTTCAGAGTCGATTTTTTATAAGTTTCATTTGTACGACAAAATAGAATTTGTTCTATTTTCGTGCGATTTTTAAAACCATTAAATTTTAAATACCAAAAATTAAATATAAAAATGTAAAAAATATTGTAATTAAATAACAAAATCTTATATGTTAAAAATCAAAGTATTAAATATTAAATATCTGGTGCACATAGCTCAATTGCTATTTATTAATATTTCTACTAATCTATATTATTAAGCAAACTCCGTGATTCCTGGGTCGGTCGGTCGGTCGCATAACTTTAGAACGCGTCGTTTGATTAGTCAGTTTGTTGACAGAGAGCGCGAATCAGCGCAAATGGATTCACTCACTACTCACACACAGTCTGGCTGGCTTAAAGCTGCACAGTCGGTCAAGCTGATCTATTGATTTTCTCTGTCGGCCGTCCCTCACACTGTCTCACTCTGGCGTAATCTACCTCACGTTGAACACAAGCAAGACTACGGCGCTGCGCTATATGCGGGTGGTTCGTCTTCCGCGCTAGCTGCGCTGGCTATTTTTTGCTTACTTCTTGATTATACAAATATAAGTTAGATTTCTAATTCCAATTTACAAATATTCCCAAATGTCGGTTATTCATAACAACACTTGCACGCGTATCTGCAACGGGCCACGGGTACAATATTATTTATAATGCATACATAGAAAATAAAATGTTTAATATTAATTAATGTGAACGAGCAAATAGCCAATTTAAGAACTTATTTTATCAAAAAATGGAAGAAGTCACAGGAGTTGTCCAGTAGACAGATAGCTATATATTTCAAAGAGGTCCTACTTTGATAAATTGACTTTATTGTGGCTTCCCTGAAAAACGGCAATCCATCTTAATGTGACTGCTAGTCTATGTCTGGGGGATATTGCAATCCGATATTGGTGACTATCTTAAAATACTCTACTTTAATTCGTTCAGCAAAACATTTGAACTAGACATCATTCATCATCGTATATCGCTAGCAATTAAATCGTTATAGTGTATATTTGAATCTTTGAATATTCATTGCCAACCAAACGAACGCTTTTCAACTCTGTACTGTTGTATTCTATAGATTAACTAACCGAACAGCTTTGGTCTTTGCCATCACTTAAAAATGATGATACTGCAATTTTTTGCTTTTCTTCAAACATTTTAGAATTATACTTTATAATTACTTAAAATCGCATCATGCATCAGCTATATTTAAGATTTTCTAAATTCGTACAGATTAAATAAAAGTCGCACGACAAAACATCGCATCGTGTGTACCCTGGGTAAGACTTCACAGAGATATTCTGCCCGTTGTATATTATATAGAAGCTATGAATAAAATCAACCGTTCAGTGAATTAAAAACTGTCTATTGAAGAGTTATCTACAAATATAAGGGCTTATGTTACTTATTCATAAAAGTAATTCACATAAACAAAATTTGCATTATGTTTTGAAAATTCTCAAATCAAAACCACTGACTTCATATGAGTTTTATTTGTGAAAACTCTAAAATAATATTGAAAATACTTTAATCGAATAAACTAAACTCAAACAATTACTGAAATAATTAAAAAAACTTTGTTAGTTAGTCTTTTGAAAGAAACAATGTTTTTCAAGCATTCATTTTGTGTTGTAATACTATTCGAAATCTTCTCCAATACAAAGGTTACTATTTCGCTGCAATGTTTTTTTCATGGAGTGAGAAAAGTTGTCGGAAATCTTAGATAAATAATAGAGAGACAGAGAGATATTCACATGAATTGAAAGAAAATAGTTTGTTTACCCTGTTCATAAAACCCAAGATGTTAGGTGTTGGTAAAATAACATTAAACGCACAAATAAGCAGATATCCAAAAAGACGCTGGTAAAATTCAGTAAACAAACTGGTACGGAGAGAATAATTACCAACCAAATACTTCTCACAATCCTATTTAATTTAATTAATAAACAAACATAATCTTTAATAGATTGAACATTTTACAATACTAAAAGTAGTATACTACGTAACATACAATATTTTTATCGAATTAGCAACAGTAACTATAAAAATCAATAAATAATTTGACAGTGAGAAATAAACATAAATTCACTTCCTTAGAACATTGACATCTTTAAGTGCATGATATTTAGGAAGACATTAACAAAGGTAAGGAAGAATTTTATGGCATTAGTGCACAAATGACAATATCTACTACACCTTTTCAGATTTGAAATCCGATTTTTTTAAATATATTCGGTCGATATACGTTATACGCCAAACGTTTTACCGTTATGTTAAGAACAATTACGTGAAATCGTTAAAAATATCTGAAAATGACTAGAGCAAAAGACACATAAATAAAATAAGAGGCCTTCATAATGAATAACAATCGAATAAAATATTGAGCGTGCTGACAAGCATTAACACAACTTCACAATTAACCGAGCGTTTTTTGGAGTACCGGGGTACTATCTTTTAAACTCTTATTACTTGTCTCACATTTTAGATTCTCAGGTAGTTTCCGCAGTGTTTAACTGTAAACAATAAGAGCCAAGTCGACGAATAACCATGCCAGGATATAGCGACGCTGGCACTCCAGTCTAGCGGTGCGTTGACTACGGCTAATACAAAAGAAAATATAGAGAGAGGGAAAAAGTTTACGGAATGATATTAAAAAAGATGAAGCACCGCAATTTGATAAAGTTTTGTTTAATGAAAGACTAGCGTTCTTAATGGTAAAACAATTGTCGAATTTCTCACGGCACTCCACACAATCCACTATAGGTGCGATGAGTCTGGATAGCACTTCTTCCACTGCGAGGTTCAGCCATTCTTTGGTCCAGATGGTGTATGGTACGACCAATATAGGTCGTTAAGGAGGCCATTGCCATTAAGAACTCTAGTCCTTCAATAAATAAAACTTTATCAAATTGTGGTGCTTCCTATTTTTAAATATCTTTCCGTAAACTTTTCCCCTGTAGATTTTATTTTGTTTAAATTTAGTTTAACAGTAAAATTAGCTCTAGTTTCAAATTTTCTGCCGTGTTTTAACATTGGACTTTGTCTCCCCAGTTGGATCTAAGTAAAGGTTCATTGTTATGTTAGTGTTTGTTTTTTTGTAATTTATTTTTCAGTATTGTTTACATTTCAGCCCGACGATTGTTACTGCAAATAGAAACATGTTGCTCAATAATAAATAAATGAGTGATTGACAGTTTTCTTTTTGGCTTACTTTTTATCTCCCGTTTACGCAAACCTTAAGAGTTCCTAAAAAAATACCACTGCCAAGAGAATCAGATTTGTGTTCTATGGCTGATGGCTGATTGTTACATGAAAGGTTAAAACATCAAGATTAAACTATTTGGAAGACAAATTTCGAAGGATGACATTTGCCGATCATGTCTGTGTTCTTTGCAATTATATTTTACTATAGGACGTTCTTAAATTGGGTGTCCGATATTCTCAGTCTCAGCAGGTTTGTGTTAAAAGTTAGACTTTACACAAATGTTAAGGTCTTACTATCGTATATTTCTTTCTTTTAGCCAATATACTGTACAACATTGAAAAAAAACAGAAAATTTTCATTTTGCAATTCCTCTAAAAAGGATGTATGATAGTAAAAAGAGCAATGATGAAAAGTGAAAACGACTTACCTTTTTCTAAACACAATTTTTAATGTTTCCTTAAACATGCGTCTATCAAAAACCACATCACATTTTCACAAAGCTCGGCCGAATAAATCATCTCGTTATAAAGAAAGAAAAACAAATATAATGCATTCCTCTTCAAAACCGAGCTCTGACCGAAGATCCTGTCTTCCTTGGCTCGTTCATCTCTTGCTCGTCCTCTGTCGCGTTTCTTCCCCCCTCTTATGTAATGCGAACTCAAACCATCTGGTAGGAATTAGTCCTGATTAGAGTTAGTAGTCGATAGCAATTGTACACCATTCCCTTAACAGTCCACCAGACTTTTCCGCTTCCCCTTTTCTACAGATTAGCACCGCGTCGAAGTCTGTTCCTGTTGTCATCCAATACGCTCCGCTAGGATGTTGCTTCACAGTTTATCGCCTATGCATCACCACATCCACTCACTTTCTCGTGCCAGTTTTCCTCCTCGAAACGCCCGCTTCGATACCGAATTTTTCAATGCCCCCCCCCCTATGCTCAGCACTATTAAAACTCCACACGTTTATAGTAAACGAAGTTCGTGTTTGGTTCCGCCACTGGAGTTTTGATGTTCCGCATAGACTGTATGCGAACTGATAGAGAGTTTAAACAATGCGCCATATTATAGTTGTCGTGTCGCCATTGTGCCGACGAAATGGGAAGAAATAGTTTTTCCGGTTATGTGCTATAGAGATAGCTCCATATAGCAAAATCTGTTTGTTTTATCGAGTATGTGTGAGGGTTTTCCGTGAGAGAAATGCAGGCTGATACTGCGAAACTGTGGTAATTAATATAAAAATCGATAACTGTTATCTGCTTTGTATGTTGGCACTTGGATGATGTGTATCAACGGGGAGGATACCTCTCTTACAATGATTCGATAAACTAATAATTTCAGTAAAAAATAAATTAGTTAAAGTATGCATGAGTACCATCTGAAGACACGGGTACCATCTGCCATAGTTATCACCAAATTTGGCCCAAATATCCTCCCTTGACACCTACAATATGTCCTCTGTCATCTGGTGTTCGACACCTTCACCATTGTTTAGGCACCAAAGTAGCAGCTTGAAAGTATACGATTCGAACAAACCCGCCACACATCCATGCATATAGTAACGTAGTTATTGATTTGATTTGATTGCTATCCCAATTCTAACACTATAGTATGAATTGTTAAAATTGGATTAAATCCCAAAATTGTATGAATTATTCCAATTAAACGATAGAATTTCATAAAAATAATTATACGTAGCTAATTTATTTCCTAAATAATATATAAAAAATACTTGGGTATTATGTTCCCTCTATATAGTAATTACACTTTCACCCATGAATGTCACTCCTCAGCGTAATGAACTACTGTATATATTATAGATAATTTGTCTAGTCTGAAAAGATTAAAAATAGATCGGACAGCAAAAAGGTTTTATTGTCTCAGTGCAGTTATACAAAGTGAAGCCCTGTCCATTGACCAGAAAATATTGAATTAATCAGATTTAAACAAACAGCAATTCCGACCAAATAATTATCATTTACTGCATACCCGCTTGAAACAATGTTAAATTTCAACCCCGCACAGTGAAACTAGATGTAAAGGTTTTCACCAACATGCAGAAATAAGTGGATCATCAGCTTAATAAGCTGCTAGTAGTGCGTAGGGGTCAAACTGGGCTCTTCTCTAACAGAACACTGATTAGAAATTATTTTTCTGACACCGAGAAAAAGTTTCTAACACGTTTGTAGTGTGCCTATAGGTAGTTTAAAATCTAGGCTTTTCCCACCTACAAATTATTGATTGTTCAAATACGATTATTTTGTTACCTTGTACCGTTAAGTCGGGTCCAATTTCTGGTGATACCCATGACGCGACTTCTCCATCCTGAGTGATTCCGCACCTTTTCCCTTAGCTGTGTGAGTGAGAGTCCTGTTGCCTCCTTCACCTCGTCTAGCCTTCGTTTGTTTTCCTTCGTACTTTCCAAGTATTATAGATTTTTTCAGCCCATTGTTTCCCATTACATTTTAAAAGTAAGAAAGCTTTTGCTTGAGCGCCAAGGAGCTTAACTGCAAATCTTTGTTGCTGATGTTATATTTTTGTCCTTCCATATTTATATTGACCCGGCATTGCTACTCGTGCCATGTTCAGATGCTGTCTTTAAATCTCTTCTGCCCAATCTCCATTTTGCTCTATCGTTGATCCAAGAATGTTACAATTCTTACTCTTCCATTTGTTCTATAGCCATCACCTTTGTCTTTTTGATATTTAGTCTGATTTTCGATTTCCTCCAACAAATAAGATATATTCAAAATAAAAATTGCAGCAAGTTAATTTTCCAGGCACTAGCACGGAAATTGGCACTATACGTTATAGATTAATATCAGTGTTAAATTTAAGAAGCACAGTCTCCAGGAAGGTACCATGGTGGATTTCATCATCGTAGCAACAAAGTTCTGAAGAGTGTAAAAAACTGTGCTCTTGCTCCATAGAATAGTATCGTTCAGTGTGGTGCGTAGAGTAATTTACTGTATGGTGTGCTGGCTGTTGTTGGCCTGTGGTGGTGACGCATATTCTTCGTTGAAACTGCTTTCATCACAATCTAGGGCCTAGGCGCTTGCCACTGCAGATCAATCTCTGGTTTTGAGCAGCGATGATAATACGTCGCTTCGATGTTGATGGATTTCCTTGTTTACCTTGTTTACTTGTTATACCTTCACATACGTCTACTGTAGTTGTCATTGACAAGAACTTATAGAACAGATTGCGATGAAGTATTAGATGATACTGGGTGTTAGTTAAGTCTCTCCACAGCAGAAGAAAGGTTATAGTTCCTATGTAGATAGCAATGTTCAGCACTTACTTTAAGTCTATGTATCTTTCTCTCTTTCATTTCTTTAATGTTGATTCAGCATTTATTATTTTATTTTCTACTGCCGAAAAACTTTTCTAACATCTTTTATAATTAGGGACTTAAACCAGTTTTAGTTTATCTATTAGTTGTCTGAATAATCTGCAGTATACTTGTTAACATTTCTTTTCAATGCCGTATTATTTACGTTATGAACCATTTCATGTATGAAATAATAACCACATATAAAACAGATATAAGCTATAAGATAAAATACTATAAATCAAAAGAGGGCATCATGAAACAGATTTTAAAATAGCATTACTATAAGTTGCAAAAATCGAAAAACGGAATAATGATGAAATACAGAAAAGTGGTTAAGAAAGAGGAGCCAAAATAGGGTAGTGAGGTGCATCATTTATTTATTTGGTCAAAAGACGGAGCACGAAAAGCACATTTTACTAAATGAAAAAGTTTTCAACCGACCTGTAATTTTGTGGTCCGCCAATATCTCGATCTGCATAGGGCCCAGGCAAGGCAGGTTGGGGTTCATCTTCGTAGTAACAGGGTTCTGAAGGGGCATCGAAAAAACTGTCCTCTTTCTCCATGGAGTAGTATCGTTCAGTGTGGTGGCTATTGTTGGCCTGTGGCGGCATAGATGGTTGTGTTGGAGGCAGCTGTGGCGCATATTCGGTGATAGAGTTACGCGGTTGTGACGCATATTCGGCGATAGAGTTACGCGGTTGTGACGCATGTTCGGCGATGGAGTTACGCGGTTGTGACGCATGTTCGGCGATGGAGTTACGCGGTTGTGACGCATGTTCGGCTATGGAGTTACGCGGTTGTGACGCATATTCCGCTATGGAGTTACGCGGTTGTGACGCATATTCGGCTATAGGGTTGCGCGGCTGTGACAGTGACGCATAATCGGCACTAGAGTTTCGTGATAGGGACGCATATTTGGCAATAGAGCTGTGCGGCTGTGACGCATTTTCGGGGATAGTAGGCGGACATTCTACCATTGTCACTGCTGGATCGACATAAGGGCATTGATTGTCAGTGTACTGGTAGTCTTCTGTCGTCGACGGGATTGGAGGTATTTCATTGCTGCCTTGTGAAGGCAGACAACCCGAATACTGGTTGTTGTTATGTGTATCTAACGGAGCAACTGGTGGTGGGTAGTGGGTGTCGGGTGCATACGTCTCGCCACCATCGTACTGATTTGCGTCCAAGGGATAGCGCTGGTCTGCTTGATCAGCGTCCATTGAATCCGAAAACGTATTGATGTTATTCTGATTATACTGATTATCATGATAGTACGACTGGTCTTCGGATGTAGGATATTGTTGGTAATCACTCGTCCCCGGTACAGGATAATGACTATCCGTTGGGGCATAATGATCTTTGTTCGAAGGAACAGGATACTGATCGTCGGGATATTGATTATTCGGTACTCGATAATGATCATTGGGCGTACCTGACTGATGGTATTGATTTTCAGCATCAAAGTAATGTTCATCATAGGTAGGATATTGCTGATCCTGATACGCATATTGATTATCATCCTCCACTACCTCCTCCAACGAATATTGGGTATCCGGTGCTGCGAAGGCGGGTTCGGACGTGGGAGCTGGGTACTGTTCACCCGTGGTCGGGTATTGATTATCAGTGCTATATTGATTCTCCACTCCTGGAAACTGATTATCTCTTGCCGGATATAGATTAGTCTCGCTCTGGTACTGGTCGTTTGCAGCAGTTGTTTCATGATCTCCGGCAAGATACTGACTACCACATGAGGCGGGATATTGATCTTCTTCGTATGCATAATGATTCTCCGACGACGCAGGGAGCTGTTCGTCGTAGTCCACATATTCGTCACCTAAGTAAGGCGTCTCGTAGGGTCCGTAATCGAACGAGGCGTCCTCCCTTTGAGTGCAATCTTCCGCATCACCTTCGGTCGGATAGCAGTCGTAATCGTAGGCGTACTCATCCATGGCATAGGGATAATCCGTATATTCCGGATCTTCACCATCGAAATTCTTCGCCTGATCCTCATAGCCATAATAGGCATCTGACGAATTCATGTACTCATCCTCCGGGTATTTGTACTGTTCGTCCCCTACTGGATATTGACTCTCGTCCGCGTACAGATGGTCTCCTTCCACGTACGGATCGGGTTCGTAGGAGGAAGGATAGGGATCCCCCTGCTCGTATGCATAACACGGAGTTTCGGGGAAATATTCAAGAGGCTCCGGGGGAAAGTGCGGTGTTTCGCCGACCTGGTCGTGATTGTACTGGTTGTCAGCTTCTGGATAGACAAACTGGCCGCCATCTTGACTAGAATAGACGTCTGCGCACGGTGTGTAATAGTCGCTCGAAGGAGAATAGAGCTGTTGTTGTGGTTCGCCTCCGGCTGTGTTCCCATATCGATCCTCGTATCTAGACATATCTATTTGGGGAAGCTGACGCCGATTTTTCGTCTCGTAGTAACTTTCACCGTCCGGCGGATCGCGAAAGGAATTTGAGCTCTGTTTGTCGTAGTAATCGTAACTGGTGGACAAATTGCCAACCGGTGTTGACCTCCCATCTGGTTCTTCGTACGGGCCGTATTGATCTAAAATGCCGTAAAACAGAAAATAACAGTCATCTCGATATGTTGCGAATCGTTTTTCATAAAGGGGCATCGGTTGTTTATGCTAAACAATCAATAATTCCAACAATCAATTTTTGTCCGTGATGTGCGACTTTGAAACACCCGGGATTTCCAATGGACGCGTTATTTTTTCAAAACAAATCACGTATATTTGCGCATGTAAGCACATAAAATTTGCGTATATAGAAGACCTTCGCAAAATCAAAATAAGTTTTTATCGCTACCTCTTATTCAATTTAAAAATCCTCTTCTAATTCGGTATATAAATTTATTGAATTAAACACTATTGGATACATTAAAAACAAAGTTAATATCGTCCATCTGCAATATCCCGTCGCTTCTTCTAAGCCGCTTCTAAAGCACTTTAATCACGAACGCATTCGCTGTCTTTCGCTTTATGGCGGTCTCCTCGAAGAGTAGCTATAGAATAATACTGTGTATTGGTGCCATACGTCGCCGTAAAAATAAAATGTCCCAAATTATTATTATAATGTTCTTATTACAATTCTCAATAAGACTATTTCCTGGACTTTGCCTACTCACGCGATGGAATCATAGAAGTACGCACAATTTATTATTTACAAAATGAATAGTGCGAAACGTAAAGTTGTGGGATGCTTTTTAACTATTCTGTTCAAATCATTAATAACATATCACGTTTTGTTTTGTAAATTCGCATAATTATACTGTTTCATAATTCGTGTGCATTTTCAGAAAAAATGACTGAATATACTTTTTCGCGTATGTGTAGAACGTGTAGTACAGATTGATTGGAAAAAGTAATATTTAAGGCGGAATACCCTTCAGCTTATTTCTCCTACTACTGTCCAACAAAATAAAATGTGAGGAATGTTTTCTCTTGATCGACACAGATATGATAAATATATATAACGTGGAAAGTACTGATACAATTTCCAGACGACGCTCCACAATGGTTTCAATGTAGCAATTAATTCTTTAATTGATTTTGAATTTTAAAAAAGCGGAAATATCACTTCTGTTGATTAGTGAAAAAATACCAATAAAACGTTGTTTATTTCAGTGTTTTCCAAACAAAAGGAGTAAATGAACTGCAAAGAAACGACGGTGCCAACTGCGGGAAACGGACATGCGCTATCTTTCAGAAAGAAAAATGAGTCACTAACTGAAAGCAATAAAAATGTTTACATATTAATTCATAATGTACACTATATTATTCCATCGGTAGAACAGTTACTCTCTAGCTACCTTTGAGGTCTGGGGTTCTCAAAAGAATGTCTATGCGTTTTCATAGGGTGCCTCAGACATTCTAATAACTTGTAGTTTTGTGAAAATTGCAGTCCCAATGCGAAGAGATACGCAAAACACGGTTAACATGTGTCTAATTTCTCCTAACACGCTAACGCATCCCTCTGATTGGAAATAACAACAACAATTCTAGGATGGCAAGTAGGCAACATTAAATAATGTTTTTTTTGACATGTTGTGTTGCCATAGAATATTTAAAACATTTTTTAGATTGTGATTAAGTTAGTTCGTAAATACCTGCAGAGTCTAACCCTCACCTCACTTGATTACCCTCGAATGGGGACAATCGTGCAACCTCCAGTGCCTCGACGCACACGGTGTCCTGGGAGCCACCCTGATTGTTGGTGCGAATGCACGAGGCTTGGGCATATGTGTGCTATTCTGTGAAAGCTAAACCTTCTGGTTAAATTGCGACCATTGTTCTGAGACACATTTTGCTGTATAAAAAGTTTAGTATCGCTTGGTGTCCATCTATACCTCTGTTGCATGCCTATCACACAGCCTCATGTGGGTGATAGGAAACAGTTTAACATCCCTTCTCAGACACAGTCCATGCCCAAGTTAGATGCATCTGCCGCTACGGCCTCTCAGAGGAATCCGTGTCAGTGGACTCGTATCTGATGGTGCTCCGGATCCTCTGACGAGATCGAGCTGAACAGCATCAAGAAACCTGACTGTATGTCTACTCTGCTTTCTACAATAGGCACAAAAAATAGATTTTGTTCGTGTGTGCTTTAGCAAGTTAAGAAAAACGCACGCATAAGTGGCACAAATGTTAATGGTGGAATTTTTTTATATTCCAATGTTAAATGAGTCGGTTATGACCACATCTGCCTTACCTGGAACTAGGGTTGCTGGTGTGCCTCTGTCTGGCTGGGCCAAGTGACTGGCATCCGTTTGACCACCTCCGGCGGCACTGCCCCCACTCACGCTCGGACTGGCCGGATAGGGGGATGGGGAGTCGGCTGGAAAGCTTCCGGGTTGGGAGGGCAGTCGACGACCTTGACTTAGAGCCGGGGAGGAAGACTGCGTTGGGAAAGAAAAATTGGCACTGGGTTTCATGAAAAATAACATTTTTCCATTTTAATGTTCATAGTATATAGCGCTACAATAGAAGAAGGACCTCCATCCCGACATACAGACAGTTAAAGATATGAGATTTAACACGAAGACTAGCTAAATCAGTGTAGATGCAAACTATAAGGCAACGATTGGTATGAGCCACAATCTTTATATAGCACAGCTATCGTCAAACTAAAATGGACTTTCTTTGAATGTACTGTAAGTTTGACGGGACAGACAGAAATACCCTTTCATGAAGACATCTGGAGTCAGTAACTGCAGACTTTGGAAAAAATAAGAACACATTCCGTAACATTGTAGAAATACAATGTTATTTAGACAAATCTCAATATATTTTGTCTGGGTTGACAGAGAAGGGTAGCCATAATGTGGAAGGTTTACAAAAAACAGTATTGTAAATAAACTTGCAACCAAACAATTTTTAAGACAATATGTTAAACAGAGAGAGAGAGAGACGGGGACAGAGAGCGAGATTGAGAGAGAGGAAGAGAGAGAGGAGATAAGTATTTTAAATATGAAAGAATTTCAAGTTGAACTGTTCAGAGTAAAGAGAAAGAAGTCTTACAGAGAGAAATCACCTAGATTGAAAGATCTAAATCTCTCTACCTACCTGGAGTGTGAAGCAGTCTCGTTGTACCGCATAGGAAGCCCCGCGGTAGGAAGAAGCATATTTAGTATCAGCAGTGGGTGGCGGAGAGCATGGCGGCGTATTGTAGTAGTCAACACTGCAGCCATTCTGGAATTACGCGCATGGAGATGTGGAGATATGTATGCACATTGTAGCTACATTGTGATAAATCTTTTTTTCCAATAGCAATTTTTAATAAACTCTCGGGAGTGATTCGTCGGCCCGCGGTGGGGAATATTCGAAAGGTTTCAGCAAGTGTAGAAAGACTTATTCTTGTTTGAAGATAAATTCATTATTGAATTATAGAGAGATCAGCAATCCTACTGAATGTTCTTTTAAGGCAATTCTTGAATCTGAAGTAAACATTTCTTGGGAAGATACAAACCACTGCTTAATATCAACAACCTGCAGTATCTGTACATCATTGGTGACTGACTACTAGGCCCTGTTGGCCAATCAGAGTGTGCCTAGCTAGGCTATAGATAATAACTGTGCTAT
>JAUYWV010159145.1:0-18413 GCA_032274565.1 Nematoplana nigrocapitula
TTTACAATAAATCTTTTACACTGTGGTTTTACTTTATTTTATCAACTGAAGTGGACAATACTTCAACTACAAACAGGATTAGTATTCGTTATCATTTCCATTTACAGGACGCAGTTGGTCGGGCAGTTGGAGATCTATACCTCTCTATGCTGAATTGCCAGTTTATGGCTTCTCCGTGTAGTAAGGACAATGTGAATCCATTTATAAACTACCATCATACGCTTGTGAACACTTGGAATATGTTGACCCTATTTTCATCACGAAATGGATCTTGTTTATAATATAAAAATGTCCTCTAGGACAGATGACAAGTTTCTCATAGCTCGTAGGCAAGACTAACTCTTCCAAGGCGCATTCATGCAGCTGTTGTTTTTCGTAATTGAAATGTTTGACCGTAGTTTTAAAAAACGAAAATTTGAAAATTATTCAATGATTAGTACGTTTGAATTGCAAAATCAATAACCTGTATTTGTATATTTGCACTTTCATGTTATTTTTTACCCCGTAACTAGGGCAGTAGTTTGAGCGGGAAATCATATACACTGACGTTATACTCTTTATGTTGATGTAAAAGTTATTAAAAATGAATTTATTTATATTGTATGTGCATATTAAGGGGCAAGTGTTGTGGCAGAGATTGTTTCTTTAAACGTGTGCGATTTTTTTCTCGTCTCCATAGAGTTCTGGAATTTCATACACTTTCTCTTTCGTAACCACAGGCGTTTCATAACTTCCTATTCAATCCCATGTAATAATGGGTGAAAAGAAAAACGAAACAAAAGTCGTCAGGATTGAAGGGAAGTACAAATTCATTGCTAATTGTGTTTGAAGCAAAAGATTTCATTGCTCCCGACTTCACCCTCTGCGGTTTTCTGCTCTCACGTTTCCCCTTAGAACTCCTCTATATAGGCAAGAGAATGAGAGTAACAGTTGCGTTGCTCCTAATGTCTTCCCATAACTGCTGAAATATTTCCCACTGTATGCTTTTGAAAAATTAGAGAAAGAAGAAGAGTGTGAGATTATAGGATCGATACTCTCTTATTTAGTAGTTAATCCCCAGCGTTGGGAACATGATTGCCCACGAGTTCCCAAGGCAACACAAATCAACACCAGCAAACGAGTGAGCAGTTATATAGAGAATGGCATAGGCGCGTCGCGTCGCATGGGGATTTATGAGGAGAATAAACAGCCCAGGGAATTCGGATAACTGTTGATGGATTGATTGGATAAAAAATTTGTTTTATTTTTGTTCTTTGTTTGTTTTAGTAACGCAGGAGATTCCCCCGATATTTGTTACTATTTGTTATTGGTAAAACGAGGTAGCAGAGCACAATGCTAGACAATGCTAAGACAAGACGTGCAGGGTGACTCCAAGGCAGCTAAGGATTCGAATAATAAGAAAGCAACAGCAGTTACAACTCCGATTTTGAAAATTGTCGGTTTAGCGGTGCAACTTCATCCACGACACAGTCTTGCATTAGTCGTTTGGCATCCACGACGAGCTGGTCCTCGGAAAGACCAGAAAGCAGTGATGGCTACGAGAGAGGACTGGGACAACTTGTTGGCGAGAAATCAGGTAACTATGTACGTATGTAAAAATGTGCAATATTAGTATAAACATAATTATTATCTTTTCGAAACCCACATGTAAAAAGTAAGCCTAGTAATGGAAAACTGGCACTCATTAAGCAAATTTTATGATGTTTCGGTTATACAATAACCATTTTTAAGCTGAAATATAAAATGAACTATCACAAGCGTTATCAGGACATTTTTGCGAACCGCAACTAGGCACCCACTTAGTTCCTCGACTTTGCCGCTTTCGAATATATATTAACGCTTTTCGTCTTGCATGAAAATCGGTAAATAGTATGTATTTCAACTGAAACGTGTCGCATCGATGATATAAAGTACAGTATATGCAATATCGCAGTGCATAGATGAAGGTTATGTCACTTACTACCAAAATGAATAGCAATAAATGAAAAGCGATAATGAAAGTAAATACAATATATTAAAGAAAGGTCCTACGTTTTGAAAGAGGCTAATGAATAGGAAATGATTAAATCTATTTTGGCATTATCTTTCCAACAACCTAAATTCAATATAGACAAAATCCTTTAAGCTGTATAGAAAATGTAAATAATAAAAGATTTGTTTATGACCTCTATCATCATCATCATCATTAACATCATCAGTGTGGCAATCTCTTTTTTAATATCTGATTAGACACTTTGAAGGCCTCTTCTATTCTAATGACTATAAAAATGTCAAGGCTGTAGGCAAATTTGTCAAGTTAATCATATTTTCCGGATTGGAAAATTAAAAATACATCTACTGTATGTTAATGTAATGTATGTTCCAGAGTTCATTTATCAAAATTACTAAATACTTTCAGACGCTACCTTACAGCGTCTGATAGCAATAAAAAACTACTTTCTGTAAATGTTTAGCAGTGTGTATATTTGTTTTCGATAAGAACACTTGTGTCATTTGTTCACTTGCTATAGATGTAGGCGCGTATCTTTCAACTCTTTTTCGGTAAAAGAAGTTATTCGAATGAAAAATGTGATTAACATTCACTGAATAGAGACTATCTTATTCATATGACGGTTTTGTTTTTCCTGTAAATTAAGGTAAGCTTAGTTCACTTTCAGATGGGGATTTTGCCTGAAAGTGGCTACAGACTTAAACGAAACTCATCACCAACGTGTGGATAGTTGTCTGTCTTTTCGTTCCGCTGTGTTAAAAAATATACGTCAAACATTTTCAACTTCTCTTAACTCTCATTATAAATCTCTTCTATGTAAGTTAACAATACGGGTTTATTTGAGTGGCCGACCTGACAGCATAATTTCAAGCTTAAAATATTGCCAACTTGAAGACTTTTATATAAAATCCTTAAGGAAATTTACTAAGTTTAAAGATAAATAAAAGATACAAAGAGGTTGGTCAACATTTATTCTGAACATTTTTCGCTTATGTATGGTCATAAGCATCATCAGCAGGTGTTTTACAAATTGTCAAGGCACAACACCAAACGTAAACAGTAATTCAAAAGTGGAGGAACATACGTGCATAATTAACAGATATAACGATTTAGACACATACAACACAAACATTTGACAATGAGATACACAATCGTCCACTTTTGAATTACTGGTTATGTTTTATGTTGTGCCTTCGTTATCTATAGATGATATAATGCAGTATTTATTATCCAGTAGTTTTCTCTATACTGTATATATACAGTACACAATATTCTTCGGTTGTCACTCGCATTTATTGGGCATCAGAGATGACAACGTATTCAGAGTTTAAACTTCCAACATAATTTACAACTTGCTGTCAGATTATTGGGTCAAATGTCTTTTGTTCTTCAAAGAACAATACAGCGTGCGCAGTCCCAGTGGTAGGTAGGATAAATCACCTCGTAAAGTAGTCATTAATCGCACCACTGCATTGTACGGAACTCCGATGGACTCTTCCAGTTAGCTGTGTATAACACCTCTGCAAGTGCTTGGCTTTCGTATAGGCCATCGTTGCACTGTCACGCGTCTAACTTGTTGACATAAAATTCTGTTAATAGCTGCTTTAGAGGGGCAATCGGCAAGCTGATGAGCTAGCTAGTTTGATGGTACAAGACTGGGTGATGGATGCATGCGGTATAGTCCTAGAAGCGCCTTGGTAACACAATATTTCTCTCTGCCTCTCTCTCACACACACATACGCAATATATAGCCAAAGCAGTGCCAGTGCGTAGAAGTATCTTGTTGAATCTGTCAAATGCAGCTTTGTCTATAAATAGGTCAGATATAATTCGCTCTTGAATGAGCAAGGCAGTGTTATTGCTCATCTGTTAGATGGAATAGGTTGCGGGATAAAGCCATCAGTAGCTCCTTCTTCTCCCTCTGTTTCTCACTTTAAAAAGAGAAATTTCAGAGAAAAAATTGACTGTGAAAATTGTGCCCAGCGGAGTGGCAGTCAAGTGAAGAAGTGGTTTGGTGCTTCAGGTAATTCTTGGCAATATGATTGAAGTGGAAGAAGAGCAAGATACTTATCAGAAGTTAAATGAAGATGAGGTACGTTGAGGTGTTTTTTAAATTAGTATACAGTGTATGTTTATTGATTCCTTTTTGCCGCTAATACAAAATAATAATTTCAAACATTGTTGCTCTTCTTTTTCCCCGCAGGCTGGGGAAGAGCCGACAGGTTTGAGTGACCCCTCATGGCGCCACTTGGACAAACAAATCTCGGCATTCGACAGCCTCGTACGCCAGGCCGCATCTCGCCAGAGTGTCCCTGCTGTCCACGCCGCATTCCAGCACGCCCTGGATTGCCCCTTCTCGGGGACTCCGCGTCGAGTCGCATCCAACGTCCTGGTAGCCGCGCAGGAACCGGTCGATTCCGTGGCCAAGTTGCGCGATCTTCTCCATCGTCTGCGTCGACGCACCGGCAAGTCGACCAGCGACACCAAAATCTGCACCGATCTGGAAGTGTACCTCAAGGACATTCAGGTCATGAAGGGCCTGAAGAAGTATTTCGACGAGAAGATTTACTGTATACTGTATCAGTATTTTTACAACCCCTTGAACACGACACTAGTGGAAGGAAGTGAGCCGGTGTCCGACCTGATTGACGACGAAGACGGAGCCTCGTCTGTGAATGGTGACGGAGGTGGGGGAATATTTCTCACTGAAACGCAACAGCCCGACAGTACTAACGGGCAGTCGAAGCGCACACACAAATTAGAACTCTTCGAAAAATGTGTCAGCGATTTGTACAGTGTGAATCAAAAATGGGAAGTGCTGGTCTCCCTTGACGAGCTGACATCGGCCAACTTCGAACAGGAAAGTGCAAAATCTGTGGACAATCTAGAGGCTACAGATCAATTCTATTGGCTTCTCAGACTTATGACCGATTTGCTAGTTAAATGTGAAAAGTGCTCCAAACTGACCCGTGAGTGGCTGACTCTATACAACGATTTGCGCGAAAGTGATCTGATCGCCAATCAAAACAATGCCCACTCGGGCCGACGACCCTCGGAAGTTCATCCAATCAATTTAGATAATATTGAGCAGGGCCTGCAAAAATTGACCAATCAGCTCACCCAGCGCGACACGGCGATTCGTCACGTTGAACACGCCCTGGATATTCACGTGAAAGAGTTTGAGTTTTTGGAAGGTCGCGTAGAGAGGGTTCACGTGCTGATGACCAGTTGCGAAAAGATGGCCGCTCATCTGAGAGCTGTTGGCGAACGCTATAAAGGCCTTATTCAGAAGCGCCAAGAAGCACTGCATCGTCTGGAAAACACAGTCCAGGTAAGTCAGTAAAATGATAGAAAATTATGTGTTCCTTCTGTCAATTAAAAATAAAATAAATATGAAACGAACTTACAGTACTGTTTGCAGTTATAACCTTCCTTCTTGTCTTCAAACTGTTTTGTAATGGTGCTGCGGAGGTTTTTACCCTATCGTAAACCTAATCGGATTCTCATTAGGAGAATGTCTTTTACTCAGATATCTATTGACTGAGAATCATTCCCTGCACGACTTGCATGAAAGACAAAGATGGCACAACCATAGAGTTACTGCTAGAGATATTACATACTTATACCACCCACATATACCCAATTGAAACGAAGTTGGTCTGCCTTAATAGCCGAGGTACATGGATGTTACCAATAAAACTTTTTAATAATCACGACAGCGTACTGCAGAAAACAATTTATGTATTTTTTAAATGGTTCCTCCCAGAACATTTAAATGTAATTTGGCTCATAAGAGGCTATCAACCGACGTGAACATTTTCCATTCTAGATATTTGCTAATTTTATAGCGAAAACATTATTATTAACTTACTGATCTCCTAGAACTTTTAGTCGTTGCAGAATAACTTATTTATTATAAGACTATTACATTGATTGTATATACGAAGTGTCATTTAGGCTAGAAAGTGAGCTTAAACATAACAACCTGGACAATTTATTCTGCCATTTGCATTAAGGCTTTAATATAATTTGTATCGCTAAATCGCCATATTTCATATGCAAAATGTACTTGCTGCAGTGTGATGCATTTGGTCAACTGTATATATATATATATATTATTACCCACAATGAGTGGTATTTATATATCAAATAGAGTTAAAATAACTAAGGATGCATTTTCTAATTCCTAAGGGTACCCAACGCTACAAAGATATCTCCGAAGACCTCCGACAGTACGAAACAAACCTCGTAGAGCAATACAAGGAACTGAAGATGGCAGAATATGGACTCGAAGTGGCTGAAACAGACTGTCAGGTATATGACACATTTCGCGAGGAATGTTATCATTGGATGAGTGTGATATTCGCTCTTCTGTAAATTTCCACTGGCTTCCTGTATTTTGTTGTGCCTCACTTCTATGGTTTGGCATTTTGAAATCACCGGAGAACGGTCATTTCCCTCAAGCAGCCGTGTACAGTCTGAGTGGAGATACCCGCATTCACTGCATTCATGTTTCAGGTGGAAGCGGATGCCGCGCCCAGCTTTGTCATCTTTGCGGAGACAGAGAGGGAGAGAATCGAACGATTGAAGACTGATCTAGTCAAACTGCGCGCTTCCCGAGAGAAACTTCAATCGCGTGTAACACAAATTCGGACAAATCACGCGCGAATGATGGAAGTGCTGGGACCCAGAGAGAAACCGGAAATTCAGGTGCGCCAGATTAAGACGTCTATTTTGTCGAAATTAAAGTCAACTTCTTTCTCCTTCATTCATCTTAGTTTCTCTTCTGATGCAAAAGGTTTTGACATACGTTTAGGCAAAGAATAAGTGTTTACAGAGAAAAGTAAAAAACAAAAATACTAATTTTTCAATCTACTAATCTATACGTGTCGATTTACTTGGCCTTCACTGATCAATATAATCACAAAACACATTTCATCCGAAAAATGTAAATAGAAACATTGGAATAGGGCGATAATTTGCGCAAAGTAATTTTTATAAAACCATGTCAAAGATAACTTGGTCATATTGTTATCTTAGTCGATTCGGCATACTTCGACTATAACTGTAGTATCTAAATAAGACTTAATAGTTACGCAGAGCTTTAATGGATTATCACTGTATATCTATGTGAATGAAACGATAAACCAACATCAGTTGTAACTTACCGTCATCAATGTTTGCAATACTTTTGGGAATCCTTCTTCAAATTGGTCGTCTAGTTAATAGTAAAAAACTGACTCTATCTGTAGCATCTTCGAAATGTCGCATCGTACAGATGTGTTGCTTCGAAGTGCTTTTTAAAAATTATGAACGTCAGCCCTTATATAATTATTGATTTGTTTTTTCTTCGAGCTTTATCAATAGCCTAATTCAAATCGACTAGGAACAGAACGGTTATGTATAGACGCACTACGGAGGTAGATTATTTCAACTAATTTGAATATATCAAAGATTTTGTTCACTGGAAGGATATATATACTAGCTTGAACGGCAGTTCTAAATGAATACCGTTTTAAACAGAATAGTATTATCAAGTACACTGTGTTGGGGTGTTCTTTTTTAATCACATCTACTGTATAACGTATGTAAATTCTTATATTGGCGAGTTTATGTATGGTTTCGAAAACTTTAGAAGGTTTTGAAAACCGAGTTAAATGCCAAACATAAACTCAAAATATTCCTTGGTTTTGAAATTGTTTAGAAAACCTCTATAGCGTTTTGAAAACCATTTGCCGATATTATTTCAGTTTTCAATGAAGTACCTAAAGGTTTCAAAACAAAGTTTGCATATTAATTGACTATATGTATAATTTCAATCTACTGTATATTCAAAACCTCCTGAGTTTATGTTTGGCTTTGGAAATTGACTGAGAAGAATGGCTGCCATTTGCTAATTGCCTAGGGGTCTATTTATCTTCAACGAGAAAATGCCCGGCAGAATAATATTTTTAGAAGTTTATAATTTTTTAAAAGTTCATAATTTATAAAAAACTTATAATTCACATCTAAAACATTCAGAAAATTTGCTAAAGCATTGAAACTGTTTAAAGTTTCATAGGTTTCAAAACTTGGTGTTTAAAGTTTTTCAAAACCAAGCATAAACTCATCATACAGTATGTAGACTGTGAAACTAGTCGGGTTAAAAGCGTTTGCGTTGGTTAGTTTTAGTCTGCTTTTAAGTATGAATTTTCTTCCGTTTTGGTCACATTATGCTAACTGATTAAATGCGAGTAGTTTCCTCCGAATTTAAAGACACCCGTTGACGTTTAATTTCTGGGTATAGACTATCATCTGAAAGAGCTAAGAGACAGTTAGTTACCTACAAAATGCAAAATGCACCCCAATGTATCTTATCAGGTACTAGCGCAAAATACCTTTTTAGTTTTAACTCATATACTGTATATGCAAGTGATGTAAGGGAGATTGATGGGTTTTTAGACCTAAGTGGTAGGTATATAATATCGGACAAATTATAAAAGGATGCCAGTTTAAAAGATGAGTAAATGGGTGTGGTGCAGTTATTGCATACTGCATGCGTGTAGTGAGATGTGCTTCCTCGGCGAAATATAAACGGGATGATAACTACTCTACTGCATATGAATATCCGAAATCTATATAACGGAACAATGATTGTCAAACAAAAGGAAGAGCGACACGCAGCACATATCGATCAAGTGAATTATATTTGCAGGAGGTTCCGTGACTACTGCACGTCTTTATCTATTTCTTCCTGCTCTTTATGGACTGACTGGTTGTTGAGGCAAAATGCAAATAGCAATTGAGAGGAGTACAGAAACGCAAACTCTACGAAGAATGAATGGCAATGAGCATTTGATGTTTACCCGTTATTTGCATTCTTGCATAGGTTTACCACAAAGTAGTGAGTATCCTTCGATAGAGGTTATATAGTCGTGCTTCTGAATGTAACCAACACTTGATTGTGTTAATTATTGTCTTATTTCCACGATTTTCAAGTAACTTTACTCTAGATTAGTTTGCGTTATCTAATTATAAAACAAATCCTTATGATTTCACATTTATATTCAGCTCAGCAGATGACCATCGTTCCCCATTAATTTAAGTGCTGTCATTCAAATTAGCTGACGAAATATAATTACCGGTTTTTACTTTACTTATTGAGTTAGTTTTCCGATTGCTTACTGATCTCTCAGGAAATATTAGACGAGGAATATCGAATTAGGTGCACAATACAAACCAAAAGGATTGAAATAGATTTATAAAAAGACTTAATATGTACCGGGTGTCCCATAAGTTATGATTTTTTTATATCAATTGCATATTTCTATTGGGAGACGTTTTAATTTTGGCAGTATATTTTATATGGCATATTTTTAATGTGGCATTTCTTACTAATCTCATCCTAAATTCAATAATATGGACTTGCGCGGAATATATACAGTATATCTATAACACTATTTTGTATCATACACAAGCTAGGAACATGCTCTATTCGACGGAAAGTCAATAAAAGACATTATATGCAGCAGGGGCGTCGATCTGTTTTGAAAATGGGGGGGGGGGCGGAACTGGTGAAGCCATGGTAAAAAATAAAAAAGTGCAAATTTTGAAGAACATACGTCGATTATTTGCACGACCGAGTATGTTTTGAAGACTTATTAAATTATAGAATACAACCTGTCCAGCGCAGACTAATGAACGTGGAACATCACAATGTGGTTGAAGCTCTGCTAGATCAAAGTGATCCGCAGTCACGTTTTCAGCCTCCTCAGTGCACTGAAGAACCTTTCAGCTTCACATGATGAAACCGGACACAGCAGCAGAAGACGCATCAACAGCTCGACCTGGTTGAAAAGATACCACACATCTTCTTCTTCATCATCATCTTCCTGGCCGGATTAGAGATCCGGTGGGCGCGTGAGCACCCTAATCTCCCTGAGGAATGGCAGAGCGCGGGCCCCGTCGCTCATGATGTCCAGCCCTGGATTGTGCCCGAGGTGGCGAATGCGGGCAGCGTCGTGGGCTGGGCAGTGGATGAGGAGGTGGGTGACGTCCTCTGGAGGGCCGTCGAAGTGTAGACACGAGGGGGAGTTCCTCTTGCCGATGCGATGGAGATAAGCAGAGAGAAGAGGGGAATGCCCACGTAGGCATGGGTTAAATCGATTGCTTATAGAAATATTAAGTGTGAACGAAACTCTATGCATTGAATGCACCAAACTGTAAACTGTGTGAATGAAAGGTAGGGGTGAGTGCAACATAGTCTATTTTGTTCCAAGTATACGAGCTGGGGGGAATTCTACGAGATATGTCGCGCAATTAACCTACATAGAAAGGTGTCATGAAAATCAGTAATGTTACACTAAAAACATTTTGAAATATTCCGCGAGCTAGGTACAGTATCAAACTGAATAAAGAAATGCATTTAAACAAGCATTAAAATACAAAGTGAGAACATTTGACATGCCTAACTCGGCGCTTTGATTTCCTTCTACAATATGTTCAAGAAAATATATAGTTTTATTTTCATCAAGAGATAGGTAATTTGACGTCAAACCCCAAATAAACGTCTACGGTAGAAGGTATACAGACTGTTATGCTATATACTTTCCTTGCTTCACAACTTTAGGACAAATTAAGTATTTGAGAAGTGTATAATTTATAAAAAAAAAAATCAGAAGTTTAAACTAATTCTTATTTCCGTCTCAATACATTTGACAACCTAGCCTTATTTTATCATTTAATTTTTTATTCACAGTCATCGTTGCGTTATATCGAACTCATATCAGTAGGCCCTACTTCAAACGTTATATTGAATTACACAGCCAAACCAAAAATGTTAATAATATGTAAATTATGAAAATTAATAATTAGATACCCATATAATGGCGGTGTCGAAGTTTTGATGAGGCCGATTACAATTATATATGTAGTATATGCAATTTTTATGGACAAAAATGAGACCGTTTTAAAATGGATTTTTTAGACACATTCTTGAAACCAACTTAAAACGTACTAATTTTGTATATTACAATTATCTAAATGGCTAAATTATATTTTTGCTTTGATAAATCATTTAGTTAATTCATTAAAAAATGGACAATTTATTTTCCCCTCTCAGGTTTGGAGTTCTTTGAGACATCTGCCAAAGAAAATGTGAATGTTCGTATCGTATTCGAAAGTCTCGTTGACATTATCTGTGAGCGCATGTCCGAGAGCATAGAAGACGGCAATGCATTCAACGCCGGAGCAAGAGGTTCGTACGGCCATCTTTTGATAGGATAGGATATACACCAATTGACATTGATTTTGCTGATTCTAAACTACAGTACAAATATCTGAGACCACCAAAACTTGTCCGCTTTGCAAAATGACTCGGTTTCAGATTTGCACGTTTAAATTCCACAATAGCTGTCAGACAGTTGTGTCGGACTAGCATTATTTCTTCTACTGTATTCCTTATGATAAATGCACGCGAGAATTGAGAAGATGTCAAACAGTATAGGGGCAAACTACAGATTTACTGTGTTGTTTGCTACCCTGTTTACTTAGTCCAGATATGAAGGCACTATTGACAGCACGCAGATATGATCTTTTGGAGGAATTACCTCAAGATCATCAGTAATGCTGCAACAACTGGTCAACTTCTTCTCTGGCAATAGGGTCAACCTGAATCGTCTTCAACCATCTTCAGGGCATTAGAGCGAGTATGATTTGAAACAGTACCGGTCCCCTGTGAATCTCAGCAAGAATTGGATCGACCTTCTCTTGTTGAGACAAGAATACGGTGACTGAAACTCTTCAGTATAGCAAAGTTATAATGTGAAGGTCTATGGGACATGACTAGCACCAGCAATAAGGTAACTGTTGTACTCAATGGTTGTGCAATAAAGTCATAAACTGAAAAAGAAGAGGAACTTCTTTGCGTAGAATGGGGTGGGATCAACAGACAGCGACTATCCTGGTGCAAATTTTCAATACGTTCAGAGCCCGTGTAAGTCTGCGTTCGTAAGCGCCTGGGTGGCATTCATTTGAGCAGTTAGAACCACAGCTCACTCTGTGACAGCATGGAATGGTCTTTCTGGTGGAGGGCTTTTGTCAGACTGCTTGATAGTCGATCCGTGCAGTCACTAAAGTCATTGAGCAGAGAATCAAGGTTTTCTCAATGAAATGTTTATCATCATTTGAAAGCAGAAAATACAGACGAGTACCATATGTAAAAAAACTGGGAAATACAATATGTGCTGCAGACGGGTTAGGTTCTTTTATGGATATTGTAAAAACGAGAAAATCATGTTCTTTGGCCATAACATACGAAGAGTAAAGTAAGAAGAACCCGGACAGATAACTTGAGGGATTGGAGTGGAGAAGATATGGGTGAGTTAGTGTGAGGATGTGAAGACAGGAGGGAGAGTTGAAAAGAAAGACATTCCTACGGGTGAACCCACAGCCACTCCGGCTTAGGAATCATTGATGATGATACTTCATCGCACGTGGGCTGTAATTCAATTCAAAGAAAAGACTGGTAACCTATGAGAACATTCTTTCAGCTCCTCCCGATATCAAACAAAAAGACCGTAAAAGAACTACATACTTAAGGAATGAATACATACCTGGATTCTATGCTATCTATTTATGTAAATAGCCGTCACTTTTTATTGATTTCAGCTTGTCTCCTGCTTTCTGAAAGTTCTTCATACAAAGTTTCGGTTTATTCCTTAGAATGCGTGAGAAGGCTATGAGTGGATTCATTTATTTCAAATAATCACATTCGGCAAGGCAATTGTAAACCGAAACGATTTATGATCTAGCGGAGGTACTCGGCTTCGCTCGGGGGATACATAAGGCAATAAAATATCGGGAACAACCAAATTTTCAAATAAAAAATATTATGATGATTCAGTAGGAAAATACGTGTTTGGATCAAATCGGGGTCATCCCAAGAGGATGGGCTTAAAATCTGCCTAGTCTATATAAATAAACAACAGTAGAAGTGACTTCTTCAAATGTAACCTATTTACGCCGGTTCATTTGAGACCCTTTGCAACCCTCTGCCACGTTCCGTTCTCAAGTAATAAGCGTACAGAAGAACATCGCGACATGACACCATAAATATAGTTTTAGATTCCAAGGTATACTACTCTCAGATTTATTAGTAGTAAAATAAACACCGTAGTATGTTTATTTTAAATATCGCATGTGATTTACCTGGTTTAAAATACATTTTTTACCAATTATGCACTTTCGATGGGGCTATGCATAGAAATAGGATTTGTTTTTAATATCTAGAACTGACACGCCACCATTTGCATGTGTCGTAATAGAAGCTGTCACGCACTAGTGTGGCAAAATATATAGCGGAGATAGACGTTTTTAAATTGTGCGCGGCTCTAAAAATCAATAATCCGCATTTTTAATGCATTTTTTGACACACGAAGCCCGCACCTGTGGTGTTCGCTAGTCAGCCATATTAAAACATCTTATGTCGCTTCTAGCTTAAAATAGCTATGCCGCGTAATCCGATTTCTATGGGCCTATGTTGCTCCCCTAGATATATAAAACTCGCGCGAATTCGAATGTAACATTGTATCAAAATTTCAAAGCATTCGGTGAAGAACTTTCGGAGATTTCAGATTTTGAACAAACGAATATTTACATTTTTATTTATATCTGATAGATTAAGTTGTCCGAAGTGCAGAGCGGCATATACCGGTTACACAAATGGATATCTACATCTGTGAGTACAGGAGCACTTACTGTATTTGTCTGCAGTATTACAAACGCACACGGAAGGGACGAGATTATCGATATTGATCGTAGTCTCTCAAAGGGTTCTTCCATATATGACCTACTCTTAAGGGAAACCATTATTTCATTAAACTATGAGGCAGTCACAACTGAATTTATTAATCGATTCCACCATACTACACGTTTTACATAAGTCATATTTCACCGTTTGTCATATGGCTTGCAAATGTATCATTTATATTGCAAAATGCGTCCAATGTATTGCAAAAGGTGTCCAATGTATTACAAAATAAGTGTAATGTCATAAAAAAGAGCATAGATCTTAGCGACATAAATTTTAATAATTTAAAACGACCTTTTACGAAGCGGCACTATATGGAGGATGAACGTCGGTGCATTAAGATTTAGAAAGCTTTCTAAAACTAGGGGGGCAAGATAAATGATTCCTTAAATTCCGAATTGACAAAAATATAGGATAAGTGGTAAGTGAAAGCTGTAGGCATGCTAGGAGCGTAGAAGCAGGCGAATATGTGAAGTGCGAAATTATTGTTCTTTAAACTACACCTATAAACCATGCTCTGAATAGTGCCATTAAAAAATTAAACATCGGCGCCACCGGGTGAGCGCCGATTTCTTCAAGGGTGTCTCGAGACGCATAGGATACCCCCTGAATCCATATGCACATTTTCCGACTAGGCACTTTTAGACTAGGTTAGTGAAATCATCCGAATAACTCATTAAAAAAGTGGCCCCCCGTGCACCCCCGGTTCCGGCACCCTGCGATATGATACTTTGCAATATACACATGGAAACGTTGTAGTGTCGTTGCAGAACTTAGCAATTTTACTTTTGTACAATTGTACTCATTTAACACACACAGCGTTCTCTCGCAAATTCTATATTATGTATGCATTGTCTGACGATGGTTTAAGAAATAAACCGAAACGTTGCACGAAATCCATCTTTGTTTTCAATTTTATTTCTTAAAGCTTGTGACAATAATTTAATGTTTCTGAAATCTATTGTATTATTTTTGTAAAGGTAAACGTCTGCGGGAATCATCAGAAAGCGAAGGAGGAGGATGTCGCTGTTGATCTAAACGCGCCTGATGTCGACCGAGGACATATTGACAAAAATTCTTTTGTCTGGATCGAAGAGAGTTCCGTGCCGACTGCAAGGCCAGTCTTTCTCTACAGTACGTCTACATATCGGACCCTGCCCCCTTCCCAGTTGACATTGGCTGCCGCCTACCAGGGTCGATCAACTGTCAGTTAACTGCTATACCGATTCTTACAGGTGCTGGTGTCGTGATTACATAACAAATGCCCTACCTACTACTTCAGTGATGAGCAGAGACTGTGAATTAAATCGTGTGTTTGCATCTAAGTTGTCAGACAGTATCATCCATATGTCCTATATACGGATTAAATTGTATAGCCCTGACTGATTTAGATTCGATTGGTTCAATTGAAACAGGAAATGGTGACAAACTATAACAGTATATAGTAAATTACGGTGTCAACAAGTACCCCACGATCACGCCCTTAACCCCACTCTCAATACCCGCAAGCAGAAATTAAATTACTTCAAACAAGCAGAACTGTGTGTGAGAAGGCAACAACTAATTGTGATGAAGACAGGATGGTCAAAATAAGGAAATTAAAGAGATTATCATGGGCCGTGCTACAAAATTTGAACTAGCCGGTAGAGCTAATCGGGGTCCAAATATATATACAGTATATAGCGTTCTTATTGGAGTCTTGACACAATGAGTATTATTTTGTATATAGAATAATATCATTATTAAACATCAAATAATATTCAAGTGCAGCATATTACAGAGGATGGTAAATGCCAGGAAGAAGGAATGGAAAGGCGAAAAGTGACTTCTGGAAATTAAAGAATTTTTGCTTAGTAACATCAACTTTAACTGAACAAAATTACTGAAAACTTGTATATTTTCAGTACTAGGGCATGCTAGCGAAGCATCAACTTTCAGCAAAACTATACATGCATTTTAAATGTGGCGTTACAGTAGACTTTTTAAGATATCCAGCTGGTTACTAATGACGAAATCTTAAAAAGAATTGAAGACGCGTATGAGAGGATCCTCAGGGCAGCTGTCTGCTTTGGTTCTAGAAGGCACGATAGAAGGGAAACGGGACAGAGGTCGGCAAAGAGAAACTTGGGGAGATGATATAAGGAACTACAGCGAAGTAAAAGCATCGGGATTGCAAAAAGGAAAGCTGAGAACAGGCACAATTGCTGTGTTATGGTTGCCAACGTACTATAATAAAAAACGGTACCTAATGATGTTGATAATAATATAATGTACTGTCTGTCTGTTTTATTCCCGGTCTGGAGTGCGCGTCAGCTCCCCGATCCCCTTGAGGAACGACAGCGCTCGCTTCCCGTCAGTAAGGACGGCGAGGGAGGGGCTGTCACCAAAGATTGAAAGGCAAAGGACAGAGTAGGAGGAACAAGTGAGGAATAGGTCGGAGAGATCCTCCGGGGCCTGGAGGCAGAAGGGGCAGAGGGGGGACTCGCATTTATCCACGCAATGTTGAATTTAAAATTGTGCGCTAACCAATTGAAATATTCGCGGAATACAAGAAAATAAGTAAAACAATGTTTCCATGTATCTGGACTCTAAATGTAAAAAACACAAACCTTCAAATACTATTCGAAGTGTACTAGTGCAAAATATTTCGCCTTAGGGCTTCTTCAGTGCACAAGTAATAAACTGCAGATAAACAGCATGCGCGTGGTAAATACAGATAAGCATAAGGATAAAGAGGAATGCAGAAACATCGTTCTGTAAATAGGGGAAAATCCGTGTCTTTTAAGGGCACATTGGAGTTTATTCTTAGAGGACATTTTTTATATGGACAGAACTAACGGGTAGACCATGACTCCTCCCTCTTCCCCATCCCTTGCGGCGCGACTCATGATGATTCAATCAATCCAAAGTGGGCTTTCGTAATTTATTTTCAGAAGGAAAAATATCTATAGTTATGACGATTTACTACAAGAAACATTCGTAACACTGGTGCAATAGGATTAGACGACTGTTAACATTACATAGTTTTAAAAGAAACATTTAACCCAAAACAAGAAAGCATTACTTTCTCGTGAGAGAAAAACGTATTTAATTGGAGTGTCATTACAAAATATTATCAAACTTCCTAAAATATTTTTTAAAATTGTCGAGGTGCGTGAACACATTTTAAGCAGAACAAAGAGTAGTTACTGATAAAAAAGCAGATTGCTGATTTCACTTCAAGTCTACTCAAATTGTAAGAAAGATCATCATTGCCTGCTATCTCATCATAAAATCTTTGCTACTGGTAAATGTTCTGTCTTATAAAAAATAAAACAGGTTATGGCGCCGCATCCTTTACAACAAAGTATAGATATATTGCAATTCACTAAACACATTACTCATGTTTACCAAAAAGTAGTCTTGGAAAGATGATTGACCAAATATTTAATTATTTGTTTGGTTACACGTCCATTACGAATGTGAACGAATATTCTCATCCTCATTGTCGGTCCTAAAGAAATAAATACCAGAACGTAATAAAAATATGTACAGTATTGAATTGTATCAAATGATTGCTGTATTCAACCATAGAATTTTACTTAAAATAGCTGTGCCGATTTCTATGTATTCAACCCACTACATATTCAACGCTAGTATAATTATTACAATTATATGTGCAATATCTTACTTTTATTTGTGGAAGTAGTAATTTATGCTGTTTGTAAAGCTTCTCTGAACACTGTATTTACTTTAAGCATTGTAAAAATGCTTTAGTTTTTGTGTTATCAATAAAATTCTTGAGTCTGTAATTGTATTTGAGTCACTTAATCATGATCGTTAATAAATGTATACCTATGGAGGATCTTTCTACGTTCTGAGTTCATGGGAGACACTACTATGGAAAACACTGTCAAACAAACACCCAACCCCTCAATTAAATCAAGGAATCACTTTCAACAACAAGCAACACATCACAAACAAATCCATCGCAACAGCATTTAATAAACAATTCCTCAAAACAACCACACACAAAACGAACAGGAAAATAGACAAACAAACAGAAATAAACTCACGCATGAAAACATCAATATCACCACCACACAAACCAAAGACAAAAACAGCCTAGGTCCAAACAAAACAACATCAGACACCTCAAACACCTTGGCCCATCGCAATTCAATACATGACAACCCTCTTCAAACTTGCACTCAATACTAATACCATACCAATCACTTGGAAAACAGAATGCATCATCCCAATACCCAAACCCAACAAACCAGTGGACCAATTGGAACATCATACAGACCAATCTCACTTCTCTCACCAATCAGGAAGACACTAGAAAAAATCATCCTGCCCTACATCACAAACAACATCCCACACAAAACCTTCCAACATGGATTCAAGACAAAACACTGAACAAACACAGCCCTCCACACCATAAACAGTACCATCACCAAGGGATTCAACCAAAAGAAACCTCCCGCCCGTACAATCACAATAGCACTAGACATGTCAAAAGCCTTCGATACAGTCAACATACACGCACTCATCCACAAGCTAAACCAAACAAGCATCTCACAAACCATCAAACGATACATGGCAAACTACATCAAAGGCAGACAAGCATACACAAAATACAACAATATCACA
>JAUYWV010159256.1:0-18407 GCA_032274565.1 Nematoplana nigrocapitula
GTTCAAGTCGCCGAGGATAAAGGTGTGTGGGTCAGACGGAAGATTGGACGGGTTGAAGGATGGGGTGCGGGAGTCAGTGGCAGAGGCTCTAATGGGAGGTAGATGTTGAGAAAGGAGAGGCTAAAGGAGGAAGAAAGATTAATTGAGATGGACTGGTAGTCAGAGAAGGGGTGAGATGCAGTTCGTCGTATTCTCCATTTCTATTTTGCTGGACTTGCAAGGTTTCTCTTTTTAAAGTAAATCGATAAACGACGAGGATAATTCAGAAAATGAAAGTACAGACTCGAAAGAAGTCACCAGAAAGATCGATACAGAGAATGACGTGTATTTGATGTTGAACAGCAGGATGTATTTCGGGGGTGACGATGAACGATAACGCACCTTGCCAATACCCACAGGTAGTGTGTTGTGGCAGGAAGTTGTCTCAATAATTTGTCAATAGATTTCTAATCTAAAGATGTAGAAGAATGCGATGTACCCTTAGTTGTTTCATCCAAACCTACTACTATCACACAGTTTAACAAAGCTGTGATGTGACAAGGGTGCAAAACTGCATGCACAACTGGTATTACTAATTGGAATTTGCATTAGTGCACATCCACCCCGTAGTTGTTGGGTGCTGTGTAGCCCACCTACAATCGCCCACATGCGACTTCGTGCGCCAGAGAGAGAGAGAGAGAGAGTTCAACTACATATGGGTGGGTACACTAGACCACACGACATTATCCCGTCAATCTCCTTCTATGTAGACTAGCGCCAACGTAACACAAGCATCCTGGCGGCAAGGATGGATAGATTACCCAAACGCTATTCCTTCGGTTGCTGAGATTTCTTCTGTACACAGCAAATTTTTAGTCACCCTAAACGCAACGCTGGATGCCTAAGACGGGTAGAGAGATAAGACAGGATATATTCATTCAGGAAAATTGTTTTTCCAAACAGCATATGGATACCATTGGTTGGATACTGTAATTTGTACAGTCGAGCATGCAAATTGCAGCTTCCTTTCACAAATATTATGTTCCAATATAAACACACTTGAGGCTAGCACAAAATTGATTTACTGCATATTCGCTTCCGCAGTCCTGCTGATTGTATCTATACTGCTATCAATTTTATGTAATAGTTAAAACAAATGATATAAAAAATGAATTTGAGTTATACTGTATATACCATCGAATCGCTTAGTTTCAAGAGCTAACAAAAGTTATCAAATAACCCATAGCCTAAAATAACATATTAATTATAATTTGCCGCCCAGTAAAACAAAACATTTAGTTACTGGGCGGCACAATATTTTACACGTTTCGGTGCTAGGCTGATTGAAGAAGATACTCTGAAATAATACTGCCTCTGACGCACAATACAATTAGAAATTACGTGCAAACTTAAAGTAAGTTTCTTCTCCATTCATGGAGCGAGACATTTTTCGGCGAGTGACTTCGTTACTGCCAAGTTGTACGACATGCTGAAACAATCGAGGCGAGGATCAGTACTCAACAAGCTTGTGCAGTGTTTTCTCGCTACCAGTCCGCACAGTATGATCACAGAATGAGTGATAAAACACCACACTGTGTTGAAGTCAGAACTTCGGTCATCTCTGTCGAGGTCAACGGTAAACAGAAGACTACTTATCGCTCTCAATGGCACGGAAACTGCTAACTATGACCCCAGACTGGCAGTTTCCAGATTTCTCACCTTGAAGGACAGACGTTTAAAAAATTAAGACATTACGCTTTATATACACTGTGACTTTGTGAAGACATTTTAGGGGTGACAATAATCTTTATTTGATGTAAGAAATCCACTCTTCCTTAGTGTACCTTAACTGTAATTTAGGTGAAATAAATATCATATACTGTCTCAGGAATGATGAATCCTAATATCCTATATATTTCAGAAAAAGCACTCGTATATTACTTACAGACAGTAATTATAGATGCAGTGTATTTCTATGTTTAGCTAATTAAATTTTTACAAAAACTCAGAAAATCAATAATAGTACATACATAGGAAATTTTAGACACTTTAGCATTTTGCGATAACATCATGAAAATATTTTAAATTGGTTGTACTTCCCAGTCAAAATTTCTTATTTTAGTCATATTCAGTAAATTGTCAGGGCTTATACATATGTGGAAGGCACGTTGGAACAAAGTGATTAATTTATTCCATATTATGGAATTTATAACGCAATCCGCAGAAGAAAGAACGCCATTCACGGTAAAAAGGGCCGACTAAGTCTTCCTATAGCTAATGTCTTGTCGTTCTTTCTTTAATGGTTTTAATACCTTATTGTATTCTTTTCTTTTAGGTACCCATCATAATTTGGACCGGAGTATAACGTGTGTTTGTTATTGAAATTTTAACTTTGGCTTTACCTAAAAGCTAAGGTATAATATGAAGATCGCGACCAAGAACGATTAACGAATTGAAGGTTGCTATACCACCAAACAATTGCAGAAATACCACCGGAAATGACTCGCCAAGTGATGAAATATATCAGGAATCGACTATAAACGTGGATTGTAGGATATCATTTCCAAAGCAAAATAAAAAAACAAGCTGTTTCTCCTCAATTGATTATTAATATAATTTTAATAACATTTACCTTTAATTTTTGTTAACCTGTAATTTGGGAGGTTTTTCTGTCGGGCAATGAACGAGACTCAATACTATGACACAGTAAGGCGTATCTGATTTATCCATTTTATCTATTTCATCATTTTGAGAACAATTCGATAAAATTATACATTTCTAACATGAAGGACAACATAAGGAATGTTACTACAATGATGCAATCTGTAAATTGCGAGACGCCATTTATAATTTAAGAGACACAAAATATACATTTCGATTTTGAATTTGCAGATGGTTAGGAGCATCAAAATTGAAATCACCACATTTAACTCATTACAATTTAGAAAATTACATCATCTAAAAACCGCAGACAAAGAGTAAAACGCTAGCAAATAACACAATGCTATATTCCAAATGGGTTAACATTTTTGTGTAATATATTTCAATTTTTTCTCACAAAACATACTGTACTGTAATTGGGGCGTAACACCTTATTGATTGGAAAATCTTTATTCGAGAGTCAAGTGATCGAATTCAGGGCTTAGCAGCAAAAACTCGAGGAGAACGTCAAAATGTGCACGAACAAGCATTTGAATATAGTATTCATCAGAGAACTGCTGGTGTGCTTTTGAAAGGATTATCAGGCCATTATAATCCTGAAAGCTTTCATGGATATAGACCAAACTGATCACGTGAAAGTTGATCCATAAGAAGATAACTATGCATAGGCTCCACCTCCCTCCGACTTCCGTTTCTCATTTTCCTTTGTTCTTTGGTTTAACTCAACAGTGGAGCACGAGCTTTCAACACACTTCCTCCTGACAAATCTCCTTGGGCAAGTCAGGTCTTTCCAGGTATTGCCCACCTCCTACATCTCCTTCTCCACTGTTCCTTTACAAATTGCCCAGTGGCCTCCCCCTTCCTTTACACAGGCGGTGTCCATCCCAAAGCACTGGGTCTAGCTCATTGGGAGAACATGGTCAAGACATCTCCATCGCTTTTTTCTCACCACTTCCACAATGTTCCGAATGAACTTTATGAACTTTGATGATCCAACGGAGATACCATTCTTAGAAACTATAAAGGTATAGAGAAGGAGTGAACAGACGCTTGGTTTATAGATGTCTATCTTTTTGCTGGTTTTGGAAAACGATTTCCAAATTGTTAAAAACCTGTGCTGTAAGATCAATTCTGGTGGAGATTTCCTTCTCGAGGTTACTGTAGACTGAAATTTAGCTGCCAAGGTATTTAAAGTTTTACATTCCTTCATCATGTCACATATGTGATTTCGGTTTTGTTAGAATAAATCTTGAGCATCTTGAGCTGCGTACATAGTCGTATCCAGTATGATTTTCCCTGCCTGAATAGAAGCAACTCTCAGAGTTTTCGCTGTGGCTGGCTCTCCAAACCAGTTTTCTTAGTTGGTTTATTAGGGGCTTTCCTCGTCGCACAATAAATGCCGCAAAGGAAGTAGTCGATGAAATTGCACAACATTGTCTGATCCCGGACTTCATATACTGAACCAATTGTTCTTACCCCTAGTGAATCTCAAGATGTTTATGACAGTAGTACGAAAGGTAGATCTCTGAATCAATCGACAATTTTGCCATAAGCCATTGACACAGATTGACACCCAAAAACATTCGCTTCATCAGTACCAATCGCCCCGTAATGATTGACGGACAAATCAAGGCAATTTGACCAATAGCACCCTTTCTCAAACACTCTCCCCACCGACATCTTCTAATTCCAATTTGTTGAAAAAATGGTGACGAACTCAGGCCCACTGCTGGAATACCACTTACAGAGTTATCGGTGTTCGGGCATCGGATAACCTAACGAGGGTTTCCTAACGCACTATTTAATAGCCCTCTATCTATACTAGACTGCATACATACTTCTAACAATTTTCTTTTAAATCTCCTGTCACATGTCTATACTCATAATAGTTTCTGTGGAGATTTGGCCATACCCAAATTGTTAGAATGAAAACTAAAATAAAAAGCTTTCGTTGGATACTAAATTTATTACACAGGACTTCATGTGTAATAAATTTAGTACCCAACGAAAGATTTTCATGCAATTATTCTTGTCTACACTCGTTTCCGGATCGCTCGACAATTCCACACCGAATGGTCCGATCCCTTTCACCTGGCTCATCTCTGCCACATATCCGTGATCGATGCGTTCGCTATTCTAACCCCTATTCATGAACTGCATAATAACCGTTTTTATAAGGAGAATTTGATTAATTTTTATTTCTGCCTAATGATTTAATCATTTAATTTATATACCCTTTTCATTCTCGATTAAAGGGTATAACAAAATGTTTGGCATAACATCATCATACAAGTACATGTCTTACAAAGTCTAAGTAAGTAATCACTATGATTAGAGTTTATAACAGCATACAGATGTGGTAAGACTATGTTTTGGAGCATCACCTTGTATGAATAAGCAATCACAATTTAGTAAATTGCATAACATCATCGCAAGATGAAATTGTTGCATCACAACTAGAAGTACCATCAGACAGAGTTTCGTTTAATTGTCAAACACAGGATCCTACTAAACGTCTAGCAGAAGACATTCAAATCCAGTAGATGCACTTTCATTTATCAGTTCGTATTGTTGTGCTGCGAAGTGACTGATTTAGCAATGTGATGGTATGTATGTTGTGTTTCTCTCGCTCCATATTATCAATCCTTACTAAGCGGTGCCGCGCTTATCACTAAACTGTAGATAAACGCACGAAAACCGGAAATGTTATCAGTCGCTGGGTAGGGAATCATATTGTGTCCAATAAAATTAAGTCGGGTTTTTAATAAGAAGAGAGTGGCCCGATGTTCACAGATCTATTAATTAAATATCACACATAATTTGGTTCAAGATGAGGCTGTTCATCGAGCAAGTCGTCTTGGAAAGGAGCGTGATTGTTGTTTGCTCTCGGTTATTGATATATACTTTAATTAGAGCAAAAGGAGGGCAGGGGGCGCAGGAGGCAATGGGGAGAGGAGAGATTGGGAAGGCAGTTGGCAGAAAAATTATCAATTGATCCAGAGATAAACCTTCTTTACTACTTATGACCTTTTGGTGGAAATCCATATACTTCTAGAGTCCTACACAGCAAATGATGATGAATGTTGTCGAAAGTTGTTTTTTAAGTCTATACAGTATATGCGATACAGAGTGAGATGTTCCATTAAATGATTTTTCGTCTATGGTTAATCATCTATATGTGACGTCTTCTTCGGTCTACCTAGCATGTTTCCACAAAATAAACAGATCAAAGAATGATCAACAATGGAAATCAATTTAACATATCATAGAAGCACACATAGCAGCAAAGAGATTTCGATGAACAGGGACAGTTTATACTGGCACGATCCTAATTTAGTTATTGTATTTTATTCAGTAGGTATGTGAATGTGTCTGCAAATGGTTTAAAATATGTATGCCGCCGATTCACGTGATTTTTTAACAACTAAACAATTTACCTTTTGAGTCACTCAATTTTATCGATTGAAAATTACTAGTCTTTTTATATTTTTCTAATCAAGGCAGATCATTCCAAATTCTTCTTCCTCTGACGTCATAGGCTCTGAGCCCATGGACGCACACTGCACTTTACCAACAGTCGTCGCCATTCATCTCGGTTTTACGTGATTCTAGGAAACTTCACCAGCCAACAGACCTCATAGGCTCTGAGCCCGTGGACGCACACTGCACTTTGCCAACAGTCGTCGCCATTCATCTCGGTTTTACGTGATTCTAGGAAACTTCACCAGCCAACAGACCAGTTCAGTCACAAACATCGTTAATCCAAGTTCATAAGGGTCTACCCATTTGGGTTTGACCAAGTGCCCGTCCCTGCATCACTGTGAAGGATAGCTCCAACTCGGGTAAACCATCTAAGCTTTCGCTCCATGCATCTGGCCAACATTGGCTTCATATGTTCGTCCCAAGTTTGCTTTGACTTCTTTGAGTACCGAGATGTTCGTTCGCCGATCAGTGTTTTTAATACCTAGTACAGTATAAGCGTCTGTAGCAGCGAAGCTCAAAAGCGGTTATTCTCTTTGAGATTTCCTTGTTGTATGTGCAGGTATACGTGTCTGATCCATACAGAGCCACCGATATCCCTGATGTTGCTCTTTCAGAGATTTTCAAGATTAGCTAAACATGCAATGGCTTGTCCAAGTCTGCTTCTAACATCTTTTTCCTGTGTCTTTTATGAATGCACCCGGGTATTTGAATGTCCGGACTTGTTCTAGTTCTTTCCCAGTAATCTTGTAATCTTGTTCTGAATAGTAGCCTGTTTGCGACCAGTAGGCTAATCACTGTTTTGCTCTTCTCGGTGCTACTTTCCTTACCGAAACTCTTGGACCTGTTGTGAAGGAATGTGGTAAGGTCTCTGAAGCACTTCTTCGCTTGCTGCAATTAGATCAATATCGACCGCAAAAGGAAGATCTGTTATAATTCGGCCATTAATGCCGATGTTACCAACATGATTGAACAGACTTTCTGAAAAGTGGGCCAATCTGAACTGTGTACTTACTGTGTGAGTGTATGTAGAGATTTTCTAGCATCATGACTAAGTTGCTGTCGACTCCATTCTTTCTCAAGCGAGCCAATAAAGGTGTCATGCCAAATACGATCAAACGCCAAATTCCAAATTAGGTTAAAGTTAAACTGCATTTCATGCATATAACGAAATTTATATATCTGAGATCCAATATGTTAAAATCGAGATATAATAAATGGATATGGTACACTGTATTTTGTGTATACAACAGTACTTGTCTATGGACCAACGGAAGATGTTCACCCTAATTATCCTCTAGTAGAAAAACGAACGCCCAGCAATCGCATTTGTTCAAATTTGTCAAAACTAAGACAACATCTGCGCAGCCCCATTTACCTCCCGATAATGATTCCCCGTGTCAGATTGCGAAAGCAAATGTGCCAGAATCCGTGTCTTAGTCATCCGTAACTACCAACATTTTGAACAGTTGGTTATGCTTTTCAGAGTCAGGAGTGCCGACATAATATTCCTGTAGTGTTAGGATTCGTCTCTATGCATATATACATACAGTAGACAACACGTGCTATATACGTACAGGCTATGTCAGAGAAATTGGCTGGGAGAGTAAGTGGAAAAAACACAGCTGGATAGTTAGCGACACGCATTACCTTTCTGCCTGTATCCGATCGATAATTCTCTCCCTCTTCTTTTCTGACTTTTCTCGTCGCTTCAACAGACAAAACAAACTGTTCGACAAACTGGAAATAAAGGAAGAATCATTGTTCAATCAACTAAAACATATATAGTGTATATAATTCAAAGGTAAAGAATAATGTTTAAAATGATCGGGAAAATTCTGTTTAGAACTCGTACTGTAGTTCTATAGTTCAAATCCAATGTGTAGGTGAACAGTTATATATATCTACGTCTTCGACTGTCTTTCCCAGCAATAAATGCACTCGAAATATCTATCCTGTGTTAGATATTTGGTTAGTGACTCTTCTAATTACCTACCTTCGCACGTTCCACAATTTTTCCACTATACACACCCAAATTAACATTGATCTTTGCCGGTCCCGTGGTCAAAGCAATGATCTGTGTAAATGGGAGTGGTCACCTGGGTGGGCAGCCGACTGCTGTAAACACTGAACGTTGGCGACATGTCTCATTTTGAAGGGAAGGCCAAAGTTTACTTGACTTATCTCTAAAGTCGTATTTGTTCACATTCACGCAGGGCAGGCTGGGTGGGGTCCCCTGTACTAGTACGGTCGTGAATGGATTGACGCCAGCTGAGGGGACGCAAACGGGCACAGGCGCATGGGTGTAAGGGTGCAACTACAAACCCGTTCACATAACGGCACGAGACGAGGGCGTCCCTCAACTATTTAGATGTGGACTGCTGAATCCCCCAGGTCATTCATCACCCTCATCTGAGACTGTCTCTGTAAAGGACCACAGATAGAATGCTGGTCCGCTAAATGGCAGCGGATTGCCTTCCTGTCTTGTAATAAACCAACTAACCTACCAAGCAATGGCATTGAATGGGAGTCAGCAAATCGTGCATTTTACTGGGTGCCGGCGCGCACATGTCATTTTCAATTTATGGACCTTGTCACCTTGTACCTTCAAGTCGTGCACGACTCTTGGTGACACGCATGACCATTTTTGTCCAGCCCTTTCTATCTTCACCCAAGTCAATCAGGCTGCGGAGCGTTTGTCTTGTCGCAGCCTTCACCTCATCGAACCCTCGAGTGGGAGGTCTTCCTCTTCCCCCACTTCCCTCGACTTGTCCCAACATAATGGATTTTTCAAGAATTCCTCTTGCCTCCTCACAATGTGTCCGAAATACGATAGCTTTTGTTTCAAGATCATTAAACTCCACAGATTATACCTTTTATAATCTTAATAGTTGTTAGTGTTTTATGCCATAAATGTACATAAATTTATCGATAACAAATGTGATATTCAAAGGTCATCCATCAATACGGATGAAATAAATACATTTTTCCAAAAACTGCGAATAGAAACGGTTATCCTTCAAACACCTCCTATCTTTGTCAATGCTAAATGACTAATCCTTTAAACCTTCGTTGGGTCTATCTGCATTTTGTTTATAGTGATACTATGTCAAACTGGTATACTGTACTAACTACTAGAATTGTGTTCTAATTTATACATTTTCAGGCATTCGCAAAATAAAGACAGATGAAAGATGGACATCACCTGGTGACGTGACACCCAAGTGAGTGTATTGTGTCTGTGTGTTTGTAACTGCCGTATGTGCGAGCCAGAAGCACGATGTGCTAATAGATAATCATGTTGCGCCAAATACGTAGATCCTGAGTTGGTGAAGAGATTTACATCCTTTCTGTTAATAATATAGCACTGTAGAATTCAGTTAGCAAATGATACGACGAATCCACAGTCATCGACTTGCATAACACCAGCATTGAATTAAACAATGAATTGGAGTTATATTTGCAAAACTTAATATCAGCTGTAAGTAAATCCGATGTACCGGTAGGTTAACAAAAACGCTACAGACTTGAAACTTAAGAAAAACTTTGAACAATAAAAAATATAAACAACACTGAACGTATCTCACCTTATCTAACTCTGCTTCTGAGCTGAATCCCAAGCCATACACCGTTTTTGTGGAGCTATCAGTCCACTGTCCAAATTTTTGAGACGTTTTCTTGAAGGTCATCTTAGGTGAAATACTGCTATTGATTACTACCTGAAAAGTGAAAGTGTTCTACGTTACTTATTGCATATCATCTTTGAGTTTTTATACAGAAAATATACTACATTGTTGTATTATTATATCTAATTAAACCCATAAGAGAAGCAGGTACAAGCTTCGATTAAAAATGTGTGATTCATACCCTTTTTCCGGCATCAATTTCTTCTACGCTGACAATTCTGTAACATTCCTTTGTATGATCGTAGAAAAATTTGACTTCCACCGCTTGAGAGCTTGCAGGAAGCCACGATTTCTTGGTCTTAGGATCAATAGTAAAGACATGTGAAAGGCAGCTAAATACAGGAGGCTCCCTACAATAGACAACATGATGAATAAGTTAGAGAACAACTTATCTTAAAAAATCCCCTACAGAAAGAAAACTAGTAGTTTGTTTGTTTAAAAATGAAATACAAAAAATACATGTCGAAAATCTAGGTAGTTTATGCTTTATTTAAAAGCTATAGGAAAGCTATTTCGTGATGAAATCGAATTACATCGTATTAGCATCTACTTTAGTGATTTGGCATATCTACAACCTGCCTGAAAACCCAACTATTTTTTTTATAGAATTTCAATAACAAATATAAGATAAGATAATGACTGCCCATCATTGTTAATTAATTAGTCACCATTTCAGACATTTTACACGTGGAGGATCCAGCCCATGCTTAAAAAAGTTGATTCAATCATTGTCAAGTAGAGGTTCAACAACATCTTCGCTCAAGTAAACGGTTACCAAGTGATGTTAGTTGCTTTTGTGCGAGTCAGGCTAATGAAGCAAAGCTATTTAGATTACCATCTGAGTCCATAATAACAGCTGTATTATTAGAAATTAACACAAAGTTTTGAAAAAGACAACGTGAATCCAGGAGGATTTCAAGCATAGCAGTCGCACGATCAGAAGAAATGAAGACTACATGATGGATGAAATACTGCAGTTGGAGGAGAAATTCAGACTGTTAAAGTGAAGAGATCCATTGTCGGATTTGTCATCAAGTGAAAAGTTTCTATGAGAAACAGTGTATGGAACTCAAACAACTTGGAAATGGAATGCTTGATAAAGTGCATCGCAGTCGGTAAAGAGTAGCTGTGGTAAAAGACTGGGAGTCCAAAATCCGGGTATACATCCGACATTCGACCTTGAAGGAAGTAATAACTAAAGCACTGAGCAGCATGACTAAAGGCAAAACTGCCAAGAAATGGTTTTAACACTACAAGTTTCATAGTTACGAGACTAACCTGCCTACCCAACAAAATCTATGATGAAGAACGTTCCCTGCAAAAATGTGTAAATCCAATTTCACCACTATCTCCAAGAAGCCAAGCACCACAAATATGAGTTTTGCAGGACAATTATCCTGATGAGTCAACTGACAAAGTTGATCCTTCAATGTTTTTGAACAGGCTGTGTGGACAGACAGTTGGTAAGTGAGAGATTTCAGTATACATTTTTGCATACAACAGTCAACAAAGGGAAATGAAATGTCATTTTGCGCTGTAATGTTAACAGAGTGAGATGCAGAAAGATTTCTATGCATGTTTTATTCATAACAAGAGAACCTTCACGTGAGTAAAGCAGAAGTCACCGCTTCAATTGTTGGATCTCAAGAACCAATACATCGATTTGATAAAGAATCTGCACTGGGATCAGCAAGTTGCAGTTAAATTGAATGGCTTAATATTCAATAGTGTGTAAGGCAAGAATGCACACAGTATATGAAGTTGAATGGAATCAGAGTTGGAGGGCAAACCTGAATATCCTATAATATGCAGATGACACTGAGTTGATGGTGGACGAGGATCACCAGCTAAATAAATATTGGACGTAGTCATGCACAAGAAAAGGAGGAGATTTGACATCTATTAGAAAATGTATTTTGTAATGGTGTTCTCAGAAAATCCAATGAGGGCAATCTGCAGTTTACATACCAGGGCAACATGGTAATGGCAGATACAAAATTAGACTATGAAAATAAATTGCAAATCAGTATTTCTAAGACAGCATACAAAGAGATGGAATAGTTACTACTGTATCATTAAAAAATGGAGAGTAAAAATCATCTATGGTTATGTAAGTAGTATGCTTGGTTCATATTGCTATTAGATGTAAGAGTTGGATATCTACAAGTTGATGAAGGATTTTCTGGAGGTCTCAAAAATATAATTACAAGAAGAAGAAGAAGAAATGGCTTATAGGGTAGACAATATTTCAAATGAAATGTGCTGTTGCTGTCATGGTTATACATAAACAAGTAATGCAGGTGATTATCACACATCAGAAAGTTATGGTTAATAATAAATATATTAGGATAAAACAACTGGAAGACCGTGTATTGAGGGTCACATAGATGAAAGTGGTCGATACATCTCCAATAATTGCTTATTCTAGGTTAGCTGGAAAGGTTTGTTTCAGTGAGTAACAGTTAGCCTATTTTGTTACAAAAAGACAAGATGTGTCACCTAAGCCAGAACTCTGGCTTGGAACTATCTGACTGAAAAATTATATTTTAGAAAAAGAATATTCATCTAAATTATTAAGTAAATATATTATGTGTAACTCGTTATCTATAGATATAATAATATATATTACAGTGGTGCCCAAAATATTATCATATTCATATTTTGAAGTGCACACACACTCTTATCTTTATTTTAGTCATCATTTCATTTAATCATGTGAGTTTCAAGGTCAGATTTTGAATTCAAATATTCTGAATGATTGTAAGTAAACAATATTTGATTTTTGCATATTTTAATCAAATATGAAATAAATAGCTGGGCACTCGATTCTCCATTATATGGATAAGAACATAGATATATCAAATGATGTCATAGCGCAGATTGTTGTTTTGTGCAATGAAGGTTGTGCAGACTGAGAATTTGCAACAATTACACATTAACCAATCCATAGTGTGTTGTTCACTTAAACGTTTGGAGCACAAAAGTGGACTGAAAGGGGTCAGTGTACAATGGTGAGAACTGATTCGATGATCAACCAGATAGTGACAATCATACCAACAGCCACATCAAGTTATATCAAGGTGCAACTTCTTCACGACTTTGTCATCAGTAAGGCAACCATCAAACAACATCTCCATGACGATTTTATGTTGAGGGCATACCAACCGCATGAAAGCCAATGCTCACCAAGAAGAACATCACTGACAGAATGGCTTTTGGCAAGCAGTATCAACTCTGGACAAGGGAGCAATGGCATAAAGTGAATCGGAGATGCTGAATGCGTGGCAAGGCAACTCACCCTGACCTTAATGTTATCTGAATGCCTGGGCCATGCTGAAAAGATGGCAGCATTGAAGTCAATATCTCGAGAGGATCTTATCTCCAAAATCAAGCAAGTTTTGGTGTAGCTGGTTACAACGACTACTGCGAAGAGTTGGTCCATTCAATGCCATGACAAATCGCATCTGTTTTATCATCCAAAGGAGGGCTGCCAAAATACTGAAAGTCTTGGTGATTTATTATAAACAGTATGATCTAGTTTTATATCTTTTCTGAAAATGGTTGAATAATATGCATGTGCTCTTTTGTACAAGTATATGCTAGTATTTTGGATGGTACTGCATAAATTTATTTATTTATGCAAAAACTATATTTTAGAATGTAGTCAAAAATCCATAATACTTTATTTATTTTTATTCTCAAGATATGTAGGTTTTAGTGATTGTCATAGTTTAAGTACTACATAAGATTTATGATTTATGCATAAATATACTTTTCAAAAATGAATATATATTGAATACTTAATAATATTATCTGCTAACTATTACAACAAAATTGATAAAATAGTTTATATTTAGAATTTAAATAAAAGTAATATATCCAATTTTTATATTTAGATATTATACAGATTATTTCATTTATTTGTCTTATTATGAAGTTCATTATTTTTCTAAATTTATTTTTATTTATAGATTTGATTTATTTTTAACTATAACAATTTTAAATTTAATAGTAATAATGGGTTATTGTATATTCAATGCAGAAAAATCAAATAATTTCTTATCCAAATAAAAAATGATTGAGCCATAATGTATATTGTATAAAATGCACCAATTGTTGATAGTTTTTGTTTCTGCAAATGAATTTATGGATGCAAACGAAATGAAGGTAGAGAATTAGCATCTATGGAACCTGTGACTAGAAATGATAGATAATATGTCTATTCTAAAATAGAATGATATTTATATCCATTTATATATATCAACTTTTCATCAACTTTGTTGAACTGGTAGACATCAAAATATATATGTAGATTGTGGAAAGATGTTGGATGTATACTAAATGGAAGTTGTGACAAAGCATGGCATGATTGATTACCCTATAACTTAGTTATATGAACAAATTCATTTAGAGAAAGTCTTTTATTGTAAAGAATATATTTAGTACTTTGATTACAACAATTTAGGATATTTATGTTGACAACATTATTTAATTTATATCTGTTTTGTAGTATAGAATTTTGAATAAGAAATTATTTCATTTTATAGCTAAAATATAGGATAGCTATCTAATGATGATATCAATGTTAATATATTTTAATTCTTATAAATTAAATATATCCAATCCAATCCAATTAAGCCTTCTCCCTAGTTGACTTTTCTATACAGTTAATTGTAATAATAATTAGAAATAAACTAATATAAGAAATATAAAATAAAATAATAAATGTTCTAAAAAATGTATAAAATAATATTATTAAATTTAAATTAGAAATTTATATTTTAAATTAAAATAATATAATATATAAATAAATAAATTCTATTAAATATATATTTTGTAAATAAAGGATATATAAATATATGTTTATCTGGTATTTGATACGTTTCAAAAGTTATATCTTTCAGAAAATGTTGTATTAATAAATATGAGTCTATATATATTAGGGATATTCGTTTAAAGACTATTAATTTAATAGCTTTGGATTATGTTAATTATACAATGATTACTATTATTATAATGAAATAAATAACACTTTTAAATTTATTTTTAAATTATTATTATTATATGAAATCATATTTTTTCAAAAATAATTTGTTTCATGATTTAAAGTCTAATGAAATGATTTATATTAACTTTTATGGACCTAAGTTGACATATTATTTTAGATATATTTGTAGACTTTCTTAATAAATAGGTTTTAATTATTTATATATAAAGTTGTTAATTATAAACACATTGGAAAAAATTTCAAAAGTTTTGATAGCGTAATGTAAATGAACTAGGTATACTATTATTAATATTAATAAGATATAAGTTATATTATATTTATAGCATATATGTTCAAAATTTTAGTTTGAATTATTTACATCTATTATTTACTAGCAGAGGGTACCCGTGTTGCTGGGCAATAGAATAGTCTGGTCTCCCACTTTTGCTTTATGAAATTTTCTGTGGGAGGCTTCCTACTGCCCGAAACAGCCATACAAAGGTATCATTCCAATATTATTACTTTAGCGTCAAGTATTGACATTTCGTAGTGTAGGTTGCCCTCGCCATTGGCTGGGTTTTAAAAAAAATTTGTCGATCAATAGACTGTAGCCATTTGTCTACTTTTAGTGTGTAGGACTGTAGTAACTAGTTTTTTTTTTAATTTGTCAATCAATAGACTGTAGATGTTTGCCAGCTTTTAGTAAGTAGAACTGTAGTAACCTGCATGGTTATAACTTCGACAAGGATCTACTCTCGCTGTTTAACCACGCTTCATTGAAAAATGTTACTGTGATATTCACTGCTTTTCTGTTCCTGGGTCATTTCAGCAAAATAGGCCCTAGTATAAGTGAGGACAATCTACTCCCATCATTTACCCATGCTTCATTGAAAGATATTCACAATGTATTTTTGTTCCTGGGTCATTTCAGCCATTTTGGAAAGAATTGAGCAGAACTCGTAGCTTGAGTTGCCAACAGTGTCAATTTGCAACCCTAGAGTGACTTCAGAGGTCAGATCTGACTAAGTCCGGTCCCCCATTTTGGGGGGTGCCCTGCAACTTTTGTTTTATGAGATTTTCTGTAGCAGGTTCCTTTAGCCCAAAATAGCCATTTCATACCATTTTTAGCCTCATTGACATTGACTCTGACCTCAGAGGTCAACCTTGCCCACGACCTTAAAGGTTGAAAACATCTCCCTCTATGTTACCAACAGGGCTGAAAGAGTCAACCATGCAATGTTTTGGTTTGCTGGCACCAATGGTCAGGCCACCTTTTCCCCCAAAATGTTCATTTTACACCATTTTTAGCCCCTTGACCTTGACATTGACCCCTTTACCTTCACCCTGACCTTGGGTGTTGACCTCACCCTCCCTCTAAAGTTATTCATGGGGCTGAGGCCTGGGGTTACCGACGCAATGTTTTGGATCACTGGCACCAATGGGCCACCATTTGCCCAAAATGGCTATTTTAAATCATTTTTAGCCTCCTTGACCTTGACCCTAACTTGGAGGCTGACCTCACCCTTCCCCTTATGTTTCCCGCAGGGTTGAGGGGTCACTCATGCAAAATTTTGGATTGCTGGCACCAATGGTCCTGCCGCTTAGATATTATATTAAGTTTATATTTTATACTTTTATTTCAAAAAGCAATAATTAAAATTTTCACAACATGTTTATAATTATCAATGCTATTGTATAGGAATGCAGATATTGAATATACTACATTGGGGATAAAGACTTAAGAATAAAACTTTGGCAGTCATAAACATAAACTTTTATTAAAGTAAACCAGAAATGCCTAATTAATGTGTGAGAAAAATTCTACATGTAAGCTTTATATATGTAAACATATTAAATAATGTGTGGAATAATTTTATGATTAAATTATGCATGGAAATTCTCTCTCTAACATCTCATGTCCAATAAAAACGTGTAATTTACGCAATTCCTGTTGTTAGATTGCTATAATAATTGTGCTGAGTTAGTGAGTATCTAGATGTTTTTACATGCCTGAAAACATTAAATTTTAAAAGATACATTTCAGAGGGTAAGTATATACATGTAAAGAACAGTAATTTTACCCCATATTTTTCTGAATTATTATGTCCAACCAGACAACAAAATTAAAAGTTGCGGTATTTATAAAAATGCAAGTATATAAAAATTTTTAAAAAGTAAAACAAACTAATTTACCATTTTTACTAAGGATCATTTTGAGTAAGTGCTACCCAGGTCTTTAGCCACGCATGATGAGAAAATAAAGCTATTCCTTTTTATTAAATTTACGTTTTTAAGTAAAGGCTTATTGTATTTTTCAACCTTACTTTATGCAAACGGAATAAGGTTTTAACTTAAAATTTAATTGAGATTAGTTCTATACATAAAGGCAGGATCTTACTAAATGACATAGCAGACTTGTATATATTAGGTGTGAGTACTTTTTGTGTGTCTTTCCGCACTAAGTCCTTTTTGACAACAAAGTGGGAAAGTTTGCCTTCCGTGTAACTGCAATTTGCATTGACAAGTATGACTCAGTTACCATTTCAGAAAGAGAAGAAAGAAGGCAAGCCAAGTTTGATTTGTAGATGTAGATCGTACTAGAAGGTTTGAATGTAGACTTGGTGAAAATAATTTGTTGTCTAGGAGAATTTTCAGTATGCTGACTCTTATGATCGGAGTTTGGCTGTGGGGCTGAATCCATATTAGTCTTGATGCTGGGGTGGGACGCGTCCCCGTCAATATTCTGGTTGGGGGTACGCTCATACAAGTGGTCCCTCCCCCAATACCAATAGTCATTGAATGCACTATTTGAAATAAAATTTTGAATAATCTTTAAAATAAGTGCATGTTTTGCTGAAAATTATGATCAATCTGTTTTTACCCTCTTTATATTATACTGCATACTGTAGCTGTGCCACGACATAGCGAGACATATACAGTATAGACAGTGTAAAAGTGCGAGGGGTGTTGTTTTTAAAAATTTGAATTATACTAGAGATTTAGATACGCCACAATGTGGACTTTTGGAAGAATTTAATGCAAATAGTGTATAGCGGTTCTGTTGTAATAATTTCCTTGCTTTGGGTGGACGGATGGACGGATAGTAATAGACGTACATCACACACACACACACACACACACACACACACACACACACACACACCATCGAGCAGAAACTGTAAGTGCCCAGATCTATGATTCTGCTACTGCTATCTATGGCACACGAAATGGGTGCCAGGCTATTATCGAGAAAGAGCAAAGACTTGACCTACACCAATACTGCAGTTCACTTTGCGCGAACTTGGTAGCTCAGCAGCCATGGAATCGTCACCACTGATTCGTGACTACCTCCAGTGAGTCGAGTAGGTGGGGTCCCTGTACAATGTTTCCACCAAGTATAAGAAAATTCTATCAGATAGCATCGCTGCAGAAGGCCCTTGCACCGCATTAAAGCCCCTTTTCCCCACGTGGTGGCTGTGCAGAAGTTTTGCTATACAGCGCCTTTTGACCAGTACCCAGCACTACCGAATAGCCTCGACCGCCAAGTATAAGAAAATTCTATCAGATAGCATCGCTGCAGAAGGCCCTTGCACCGCATTAAAGCCCCTTTTCCC